>PEIA01000047.1:3936-15063 GCA_003613005.1 Prototheca ciferrii
CNCTAGAAGAGCTTGAAGCTTTCTTGTTCCTTTCTGAAGACGTCTTGGATGCTCTTTCCTCGCGGTCCCTTCCAACCTTCGAGTGAGGCGACGATGCAGGTGATGTTGTCTGCGCTTCCCCTAGCGAGGCCTTCGCTGACGATGCGCTGTGCCATGAGCTGCGGGTCGTCGGCGGTGTCTCGAAGCAGTCCCGCTACATCGCTGCCGGTCAGGTCGTCCCAGACGCCGTCCGTGGCAAGCACGAGATAGCGGATGTGCATCGAGCTGGCCCGGACCTCGGTGGTCTCGGGCTCTCCGATGACGCCGCAGGCCTTGAGGTCTGCGTCTCCGAGCGAGCGCGAAACGGCCAGTCCGACCTTGCCGACGCGGTACGAGCCGTCACGCGCGCGCCAGAGGGTGGCGCCCGCCCGCGTGAGGCGGTCGCGTTCGTCCGCGCGCGCGGGCGTGTGGTCAAAGGTGAGCTCGAGCGGCTCGAACGAGTCGGTGACGCCCAGCACGCGCGAGTCGCCGAGGTTGGCGACCACGATGTGATCCATGTACAGCAGCGCGACCGCCGCCGTCGTGCCCGACAGGTCCGTCGCCGCCGGCGGAGGCGGCGGCGGAGGCGGTGGCACCTCGGGGCACGAGGCCACAGGCTCGCTGGGAGACGCCGCGCCCGGAGCCGCGGGATCGAGACCGCTGCCGCGCACGTCAACTCCCTCGTCCGGCTCGTCGACGAGCCCCCCGCCCACGGCCCGGTGCAGCCCGTGATGCTCGTGCTGCGTCGAGTGCGCGCGGGAACCGCCAGCGTCCGCGCCCGGGGCCTGTCCCGCGCCGACCGCCTCGGGGGTGAGCGCCATGGTCGACTCCTGGAACACCTCACCGCGGTGCTCGACCACCGACGGCAGCACCGTCAAGCGACGAGGCTGGCCTCCGGACGGTGCCGGGGAGCCTGAGGAGGAAACCGGACCCGGGGCAGGGGCAGGGCCCGCTGCGTTGGCAGACAGTTGGGCAACAGGTCTCGCGATGGCAGAGGCCTTGGGGTCTGCGGTCGCTTCGGCTGCCCCCGCCTTACTGTCCGCAGTGGCTCCGGTTGCCCCCGCCTTACTGTCCGCAGTCGCTCCGGTTGCTCCCGCCTTGACGCCACCGGTGGCTTGGAAGGCGGTTCCAAGTTCCTGTGTGCCTTGGTGTCGTGCACGTGACGATGCCCCAGGACGGTGGTGGTGCTTCGACAGCTTGGCGTGGTGGGCAACGGTGGCGCCCCCGCTTCGAAAGTCTTCATCGATGCTTTTGAGCGTGACCGAGAGCAGGTGCTGCGGCGTGTCGCTGGCGCACCATAGCTCGACGATGCGGCGATGCAGGGCCTTGGTGACGTACTCTGCGGCCGCCTGGCCGCGGTGCCCGTCGAAGACGCCGAAGAGGACGCACTTGCGCGTCAGTCCCAGCTGGGGGAGCACTAGGTCGCGATCCTCCATGTGCTCGCGCAAGCCCCTGGTGCGAGCCACGCCGTACGTGATCCCGGATGCAGCACGGCCGCGCCGCGCGCCAGACGCCACGATGCCGGCACCCACGGGAGACGGCGCGGACGTCCGCGACGACGCCCGCGACACGGACATGCGGTGCGAAGTGGACGAACGAGTCGCAGTGGTCATGGTCGCCGTGCGAGAAGACGCGCGAGACGCCGCGCGAGACGCCGCGCGAGACGCCGCGCGAGAAGACGCGCGCGAGGGCGACGGAGCGTCCAAGGCTTCGAACGCGACGGCGGCGCGGGGCTCGGCGGGCGTCGTCGACCCAGAGGCTCTCTCGGCGCTCGTCTCCCTCTCTTTTTCCATGCAGATCGAGCATTCGGAGCACACAGAGCCGTCGTCGCTGAGGTCGCTGCCGTCACCCCGGTCGCCGCGAGCGCTCGGGCCGCGGTGCTCGCCCTTGTGGTCGCGCGAGGCGATGGCGAGGAGATCCTCGGCGAGGGCCCTGGCGGCCTCGGAGCGGTTCGGGAACGTGTCCGGGAGGTAAAACTCGATCAAGTCGTTGAACGATTTGGCATCCTTGTACTTGCCCGACTCGGCCCGGAAACGCTGCAGCGCAGAATTGCGAGCCTTCTTCAGCGCAGACGGCGGCGAAGCGGCCGAGGGGGGCGCAGGCGGCGCGCCCGCGGCGCCCTTGCAGGGCGGCGCCGCGCGTCGTTGGACGGTGCCCTGCGCGGAAGGTGCCGTCATAACTACGCGGGAAGCTTTGGGCGCTGCGTTGGGCGCCCCGTCACCCCCACCGCCGAGCGATGCCGCGGCCCCCACGGCGCGACTGGGGGCCTCGGTGCTCTCGGTCTGCTCGCTCGAGGCCTCTCCGCCGGTGACGCTCTCGCCCTCCTCTTCCTTTCCGCGCTCGGTGACGTCGCCGTACTCTCCGCTGTCCTCAAACTCCTCGGCGCTCTTCTCGATCTTCTCCTCCTCTTCCTCCTCCTCCTCTTCGTTATCTTCATCCTCCTCCTCTTCCTCGCTGCCGAGAGCTTCGTATTCGCGCAGGGCCTCGACGATCCAGTCGGGCGCGCCGGCGCGCCACGCGTTGGCGGTAATCGTGGCGTGCGCCTTGCGCCGCAGCGAGGGCGACAGCAGCGGATTCTCGTTCAACTCGCGCAGCGTCGCAACGTCGCACGTCGAGGTCGCCGGCAGCGGCGCGTCCGGGTGCTCGCCGTCCGACGACGACGACGACGACGACGTCTCACCGTCCGAGTCCGAGTGGTGTCCATGGTGCGGCAGGAGCGAGGTCGACCCGGGCGACGTCAGCGGGAGCCCGGTGTGAGTCGTGCTGAGCGACGACAGCGGGGCGCCCAGGAGACGGTACGAGTCGGCGGACGACGGGCCCGGCGGCGCCGAGGCACGCGGGATGAACGTAGGAGCAGCCCGCGGGTCCATCGGCGACGGCGCGATATCGCCCGTCGAACTGCCCTCGACGAGCGGCGGCGAGGAAAGCGTGTGCACGCCCAGGGCGCGACCGTCGGCGGCAGAGTCACCAAGCCCGGCACCCCGCGAGGCGGCTCGCAAACGTCGCTCCTCCTGCTGCTGCTGCTCCTTGGCCTCCTCGAACGCCTTCCGAGCGGCCTCTCGGCGAACCGTTCCGATGAGACGAAAGGGAGTTTGCACGCCGCGACGCACCAGCGAGCGCAGCCGCAGCGAGGCGCGGATCAGCTCGGGCGTCTGTTCATCCTCGGCCGCAGTTGCAGCGGTGGCCGTTGCTGCCGGCGTCGGCGTGAGAGCGGACTGCCTGGAGGCGTTGTACGGGTGCGCAGCGTACGGTGAGAGCGCCGGGGCAGGGCGGATGCGATACGGCTCGAGGCGCGGCGACTGCGCGGGGGCGGAGCGAGACGCGGACGACGCCACGGGGCTCGAGGCGCCAGAGGTCGAGGATTTGCCGTCGCCCCCAGCCTTGGCGTCGCGACTCCGAGAACGGCTCTGCTGCAGACGACGGAGCACGTTGCCTGCAAGCGAACCCGCAAGAGCAGACGTAGCGGAGGGCTTGGCAGGAGCGCCGGCCGAAGCGGCCAAAGCGACATTGGGCCTTGCAGTGGGGGAGGGCTTGGCGCCACCCCCACGTTCCTCGAACGCTCCTCCCTTCTCCTCCTCCTCTTTCGCCTCCACGTGCTGTGGGAGTGGCGTGTCACCGAAAACCGTGCCACGATGCGAAGAGGCGCTCGAGGCGCCGGACTCGGCCCGTCGGGGAGGGGTGACGCCGGGAGCGGTGGGCGTCGGGTCGCTCGAGGTGAGGTGCCTCATCAGCCGTCGGATGGCGTGCGGCGGGGCCGACGCGAGCGTCGCGATGCGGTGCGCCGCGCGAGACGCCGTGGCGCTGGGGGGCTTGGCGCGCTCCTCCCGCGAGGAGATGCTGCGCCGCAGCGCGGGCACCCGAGGGGGGCCAGAGGCGCCTGCGGCCGCCAGCATCGCGAGCGGCGAAGGCACCGGCGCCTCGTAGCCGACCGGGAGCGACGAGGCGTGCGGAATGGGCGTCTCCGAGAGGCCTCCCAGGCCCGGGCTCCTAACCGGGGGCACGTACGGGAGAAGGGCGTTAGCCGGGGTGGGGGACGTGGACGGCTCGGTTCGGTTTGACTCGGTCCCTCCGACGGTCGCGTTGGCGACGGCGACGGACCACAGGTTTTCAGGGACCGCCCCAGACGTCTGGGCGGCCCGGTCGACGAGCTCGCTGGCCGCCGAGGACGAGTCGCCGAGAATCGGCGTCGAGCGGCCGGAGACGGGCGTGCCGCCTCGGGCGCCTGTGCCGACCCCATACTCCATCTGGGCCTCGCCAAGCGCGGCTCGCATGCGCTCCAGCCTCGAATCGTCTCCCCTCGTCGAGAGACCGCTTTCCGAAGAACCCGGACGAACGAGGAACGCGTCGCTTTCCTCGTCGATGACGGAGGACGGCAGGTTGACGGCGAGCGGAATCGCGTTTCCGGACGGCAGGTTGACGGCGAGCGGAATCGCGTTTCCGGACGGCAGGTTGACGGCGAGCGGAATCGCGTTTCCGGACGGCGCAGCCGTGGGCGGCGTTACGACGGCCTGGCCGTGCGTCGCCGAGGCCTGCTCTGAAGAACCCGCGGCAAGGGTGGCGTCGGTGTCGTGTCCCTCGGCCTCCGTTCCTCGGTCGTCGAGCTCGCCTCCGCCAGCCTCGGCCCCTTGTGCGTCCTTTTTCTTGCCCTTGCCTTCGAGCTTGTGCTCGATCGAATGCACCTTGTGCGCGACCGACTGCTCGACGTGCGCGATCGACTTGCGGAACATGCCGAGCACGCGATGCACCGAGTTGGATCCGTTACCGGCCTCGGCCTCTCGCTCGTGCGAGGCGCGCGCGACGCCGGCCGCCGAGGCGTCGGGCGGCGGACGGCACATCGCGACGCTGCCGCCGCGCGAGACCGCGTCGCCCTCGGGCAAGACCGCCGAGAGCTGCATCGAGTCGTGCGTGATGCCGACGGGAAGATGCTCGAGTATCGCGGCTGCCAGGGCGGGAGACGCCTGAATGGACGCCGGAAGCTCTGCCGCCCCGGCGGCCGTTGGCAGGGGGGGGAGAGCGTTCCCCGGCTCCTCGGTCCGGGACGTCTCGGCCGACCGGGGAGGAGTGTTCTCGGGCACCTCGAGCTCGAGCTGCACGAAGATCGGCGCATCCTCGACGCCAGGCAGCACAACTCCCTTCTGAGAAACGGAGGCGGTCGAGATTGACGCCGCAGTCGCGCTGGGCGGCTCCAGCACGGGGGACGAAGACGTAAGGGGGGCAGACGCCCTCGGGAGGGTCGACAAAGGTGCGAGAGGGGCAGATGTCTTCGGCACGGGGGCCAACGACGCAGGGGCGACGGAAGCTCTTGGCATCGAAGTCGATGACGCAGGGGTGGCAGAGAGCGTGCCTGTCGAAGAGCGTGCCGAGACGCGCTCTTCGGTGCGACCGGCCGTAGCAGGGGACGGGGCGCTTTGCTCAAAGGAGCCGACGTCGGCGAGGCGGACGTCGGATGCGGTGTCGCCGGTGAGGTCGCGTCTCGAGCTGCCCCAGTGCGAGCTCGAGGGCTCGTCGGCATCGCGACCGCCCTTGGCTTGGGCCGGGGGAGGCGAGGAGACGCCCGGCTGCCCGGCCGCACCCGCGGCGACCTCTTCGCCCCAGTCGGACGCGGCCTGGACAGGGGTGGCAGAGGGCTCGAGCTCGAGCGAGTGCGCCGTGGCGAACGAGAGGTCGGAGCGGTCCGTGAGGGCAGATCCCCGCGCGGACAGCTCCTGCACGAGTGACGAGCCCGTTTGGGGCAACGCCGGCGCAAGAGACGGCGCACGCGCACCCGAACGAGGAGACGCAGGCGCAGAGGGAGGTGAGGGGGGGCCGGGAGCCGAAGAAGCCGAGGGAGCCAAAGGAGCCGAAGGAGCCGAAGGGGGCAAGGGAGCCGAGGGTGCCGAGGATGCCGAGGACGCCGAAAAAGGTGCCGAGGATTTCGCTGCTCCACCGCTTTTTGCGGCCTGTACCCCGGGCCCGGAGATCTCAGCGGAAGCATTTGACGCCCCTCCCCCAGCTGCAACCTCTGTGGCCTCGTTTCGCCCGTCGCTGGGCTCTTCGACGAAGCGGCGGTTGAGCGACAGCGCGGCATGGAGGCCGGCTCCGCGCTGCGCGTCGTTGCCCCACAGGACGCGCGACGCGGGTCTGGAAGCGGCCACGCGGCCATCGGCCGCTGACACGGGGCGAGAAGGGCTCTGGACCGGCGTGGCGCGGGCCGAGGTGCGTGGAGGCGAAAGCCCCGTCGGGGAGTGCACCGGGCTGCTCTGGGCCGGGGAGAGGGCAGCCGATGCCGATGCAGAGGCCGAGGCCGATGCCGACGACGGGGGCAGGGGCGGCGGCGGTGGCGACGGGAGCGCGAGCGCAGACGCGGGCGGAAACGCGAGCGGTGCGGTTGCACTTGCGGCTGCGGTTGTGGTTGCGGTAGCAGCAGCATTGGCGGCGGGAGACTGTTCCAAGAGATCGAAGATGCCGAGGACGGGTGCCTCTGCGCTCTTGTCCCTGTTGGCCTTGAGGGACTTGTCGAGCGCCTTTGCGGCTGCGCGTCGCTTGGCGGCCTTTTCGACGCTCTCCGAGGTCCAAAGCACGGCGAGCCTGTCGAGCTTGCCGCGGAGGTCGAGCGCGGTGGGGCGCTTGGACGGGTCCGCGTCCCAGCAGGCCTCGATGAGTGCCGCGAGCGGGACGGGCGTGTCCGGGGCCATGCCCGGCCGGAGGCCGTGAACGATGGCGGCGGCGAGCTCCTGGCGCGTGTAGTTGGCTTCGAGAACGGTGTGGAACTCTGGCGTCTCCTTTTGCGCATCCGAGTATGGCACCGCGCCCACGAGCATCTCGTTGAGACACACGGCCGCCGCGTAGACGTCCGAGGCCGGCGAGTGCGGCTCGCCGGCGAGGACCTCGGGAGCCAGGTACTCGAGCGTGCCCACCAGGTTGAGCTTGTGGAAACCGCCAGTAGGACGGCGGTCCATCGCAGCGCGGTACAACAGAGGATCCGACATTGCAGAAGAAGAAACAACAGCAGGGACGGTGGAAGGGGCAGAGGGAGAGACGGCGCAGCGGGCGACAGCGGCACGAACGGCAGCAGCAGGAGCGGCAGCACTGCCGCCGTTCGAGGCGCGAGGATTCGCCGAAACGCCGCCGGAACCGGGCAGGCCGTTTCCGGTCATCGTCGGCGCTGCGTCGGGATTCTCGTCATCCATGGCGTCCTGCATGGATCTGTTGGCCACACCGCTCTCGTCCTGGCTAGGTCCTCGACTCGCGATTTCGGGCTCCGAGCCGTCGTCCGGAGCGACCGTCTGGGAGGGATCGCGCTCGTCCCCGAGCTGCGTGGCGCCAAACTGCACGCCCTTGCCCGCCAGCACGGCGATGCGGTCTCGCTCGTCCATCCAGCGCTGCTGCTGCTCGGTGTGATCCTCGCCGTCGCGCGACGCGAAAAAGCCAGACCCGAATCGCGTCACGGCCGGAGACAGCGAGGAGGCCTCCTCGCCGGCGCCGAGGCTCGGCCGCGAGTCGAGAGCGGGAGCGGCGCCCGCCGCCGCTTCGGGGTTGGTCGACGTCTCGGCGACCAACGCGCCCGGCGTGGCGAGCGCGTTGGACGTGGACCTCGCCAGCGAATCCGACTTGCAGCCGCGGTCGCCGGCCATGGGCGCCAGAGACGACAGCCGGTCAAAGCCGCCGGTTGGACGGGCGGAAGCCGAGGCGGGGGGCGGGCCCGCCAAGGCGTCGGGCGTCGCGACCGCACGCTCGATCGACGGCGACTTTTGAACCGAACGAGCTGCCGGAGAGGGCGCCTGAACGGACGGAGGCGCAGTCGACGAGGGCGGGACGGCGAGAGGAGGGGGGGCTGCAGCAGCAGGGGCGGCTGAGGCCGAAGAGGGAACCGGAAGAACTGGAGCAGCTGGGGCGGAAACGGGAGCAGCTGGGGCGGAAACCGGAGCAGCTGCGGTCGAAGAGAGACCGGCCGCGGGGGCAGCAGAGCCTGCTGGGGCGGCTGGGGTTGTGGGGGATGCGATTTCGCTGGGGCCCTCTGCCTCTGCGGCGCCATCTTTCGCCTTTCCCTTGTCCTTGTCCTTGTCTTTGCTCTTTTCTTTGCCTTTGCTTTTCCCCTTGTCTTTTCCCGTGCCGCGCACGACGGCTTCCATGGCTGCGTGTCGCTTGGCTCGTCTGGCGTCGAGTGCCGCGATGGACTCGATGATGCCGACGTCTGCGAGCACGAGGTCTTGTCGCCATTCCGAGAGGAGGAGGTTTGCCGTCTTGACGTCGCGGTGCACAAACCCCTTGGCGTGCAGAAAGGCGAGCGCGTCCGAGAGCTGGGCGCCCAGGGCTGCGACGTCCACGGGCTCGGGGTGCCAGCGGCCAGACTTGAGCTCCATGGACGCGTTGGTGCTCTCGAGACGCATGGCAAGAAAGTAGTCCGGAGGGACCATGCGAGCGCCCACCAGCGTCACCACATGCGGGTGCTGCAGACGCACCAACGCCTCGACCTCGCGCTGAAACCAGTCCATCTCGAGCCGAGACCGCAGCTTTGGTGTCTTGATCGCCACGGGGATGCTCAGGGACTCGAACGAAGGCTTGGACGGGTGCGGAGACGCCCCGCGGCGCGAGCCGTCCTCGTCCCCGTCCTCGTGGTGATGCTGATGGTGATGCTGATGGTGATGGTGGCAGTGGTGGTGGTGGTGGTGTTTGGAGGGAGAGAGGGAGGGCAGCTGGGAGTCGCGGGAAGACGCAGGTGGGGCAGGGGCGAGGGCAGGATCGAGGGCAGAAGTGGCAACAGAGGTACCGGTGCGGGAGGCATCGGTATTGACCGGGGCGGCAGCACCACCAGGCGCGGCGGCACCACCAGGCGCTGCCGCACCATCAGGCGCGGCGGCACCACCAGGCGCTGCCGCACCATCAGGCGCGGCGGCACCATCAGGCGCGGCGGCACCATCAGGCGCGGCGGCACCATCAGGCGCGGCGACATTACCAGATGCTGTTGTAGCATCCCTGGCACTGTTCGAGGCTGGAGAGCCGCCGGCAGCATCGTCAGCTCCACTGGCGGTCGCGGCAGAGCGCTGCTCGGCTCCGGCGACCCTGGCCTCGCCGCCGCCCGTCGCCCGCCCCTCCTCGCGCCCATCCAAAAACGCACCGCCTTGCGATCCACGCTCATCCCCACCTCCACCTCCACTTCTACCATCATTACCATCGCCGTAGTCGTCGTCGTCGTCGCCAAAGGCTCTTGGGACGGCTTCGTCTTCGACACGGATGAGTCGGACGCGTCTGCCGCCTTCACCATCGCTGCCCTCGTCCTCGACGACGTCGAGCGTTCCTCGAGAGACGCGCGGCAGGCGCCGCCAGGCGCTGCGGCCCGCCTCGCCACACAGACACCAGTGCGCGCGCTCGACCTTGCCCTGTCCGCCCTCGAAGATGGCACCCAGCGCACGCAGGTCGGACCGCTTCATCGCCAGCGGCCACGGCGTCGAGTCGCCCAGCGCAGAGGCCTCGGCAAAGTCGCCGCGAGAAACCAACCGCCGGAGCTCCGACAGCGCGCGACACGTCGCGTCCACGCACGAACGCGTGTCGTGGGGGTCCACAGGAGCCAGCGGAGCCAGCGGAGGCGGCGAAGGCTCGCAGCTCGGCGATGCGCCGCGGGCAGAGGTACCCAGAGAGGAGCCAGAGGAAGCACGACGGGCCTTGAGCACGTCGCTCGCCCGGATCGGAGCGGCAAGCTCGCCCGGAGCGGGACGCAGAGGCGCGACGCCGTGCGCATCGCCAGGAGCGGACGGCGCCAAAACAGAGCCCGAGCTCGGGCCCGAGTCTGAAGTCGTGCCCGCCGCCGGAGCGGCAGGCTTCGCTTTGCCCGGTTCCGATCCGGCAGCGACGCAGCCCACATCGCTCGGAGCGGGAGACGACGCACCGACCGCGTCGGCCTTGACGAGGAGGACGCCTGGGGGAAGTGGCGGACTCACCGCACTCCCGAGGTCGGGAGTCGACGAAGGCGCTGGGGCCGCCGAGACCGGCGCGACGCCCGCGTCCCTCGACGGCGTAGCCAATGCGACGGCTGCATCCGTCGGCGGCGAGTCGGCGGCCGAAGTCTTGGCGGTGCCCTCGCTCGGGGAAAAACTCGCCGCAGCGCGCTGGCCGGAAGCGCACACGTGCCGCGGCTCTCCGCGCTCGGGGCCCTCCTGCGCAGAGCGCGCGCCGCTTGTCAATACGACATCCGATCCAGAAGCCGCGCCAGCCCCAGAAACCGTCGGAGCTACCGAGGCCATTTTGCGAGCGCCGAAAGCGGCAAAGTCCTCAGCGGTCGTTTCGGGGGCAGCGGGGCCCACCGCGCGCGGCGAACCCATGCTGCGCCGACGGCAGAGGAAGGGGGAGGGGGGGGAGGGGGGGGTGAGGTTGAGGTGGCCGCGTCGCGCGGTCGCCTAAGCCTTGGGGCCGCGGAACGTGGGGTATGCCGCGGCCGGCGGGGGTGCGGAGGCGTCAGCGGCGTCGCTGTTCGGACACGAGCGCAGTGCGGCTGCACCTGTGCCGGCGAAAACCCAAGGCACTCGGACGGTCCGGCGGGTGCCAGGGAGATTGCAGGGCCACCCCCCCCCGCGGGGCGCCGCGTCGAGACGCGGTCGAAGAGTCCCTCCGCTTCGCGGAGCGCGATTCGCGGACAGGCAGAGCAGCCGGCTGCGCGAGCCGCGCGCGGCTCGAAAAAGATCACGTCGAGGCGTCTCGCGTTCCGCAAGCGGCGTTCGCTCCCTCTCGAAGCACGAGGTCGCAGACCCACATTTGCGCAAGCCCCGCGGGCGAGATAGGTTGGGGCGAAGCCGCACCTTGCGGACTCTACGCACGCGACAGAGAGCGCTCGCGAGACGCTGCCTTTACGGGGGGGGCATCGCCTTGTGGATGGTTGCCTCGCTACGGGCGACGAAAAAATGCGAGGCGCGTCTCGAAAGACGGCCGCAGCGCGAAGTAAACGACTGCTCCTCGTGGCCTCGGCGGAACGCGCGCGTGCGGGAGAGCGCAGGAGGAACGGGAGGCGCAGGAGTGGAGGGAGAGGCGGAAGGAAGGCGCGAGGGGAGAGGGTGGGGGTGGAGGGGGGGGACGCAGGAGGAGAGGGACGCCGAGCGCGCGCGGCGCGGCGCGTCCACGGCCCGTCCCACTCCCTCC
>PEIA01000058.1:0-11765 GCA_003613005.1 Prototheca ciferrii
GCGTTCGCATCTGCCGCTCTCGCCCAGACGCACCGACATGTTCCCGTCCGTCACTCCGATGTAGCGCAGGATGCGCCTGAGCTCGGCCGCCGCAGCCGCAGCCTCGGCTCCGGAGCGCAGTTCTGGTTCGGTGACGATTTCAAGCAGCGGCACGCCGGCGCGGTTGTAGTCGACGAGCGAAGAGCTCGACCCCGAGAGCCCGATGGCACCGCTGTGCACCAGCTTTCCTGCGATGCGACAAAGCCCGCGAACAGTGGTATGAGCGGCGGCGGGAGCGCACGGCAGGGGGGTGGCCATGCAGAGCGCATGCGCACCGTTGGCCGCGCGCTGGATCCGCCTGCCGACCTGCGCGACGACCCGCACCTGCATCCTCTTCCATGTGCACGCGGGTGATGCCGAGGGTGCGCTCCTCGCCAGACTCTGGGAGCACATAGGAGATGGAACCGCGCGAGGCGATCGGGACGTTTTGCTGGGTGATCTGGTAGCCTTTGGGAAGGTCGGCGTAAAAGTACTGCTTGCGATCGAAGCGCGAGAGCAGCGCGATTTCACACCCAAGGGAGAGACCCGTCGCCACCGCCTTTTCAACGACCCTGGCGTTCAGCGTCGGCAACGCTCCCTGCAAGAGGGATGGGGGGAAGGCTGGGTCAAACGACGGAGACAAAGGGCGCACCCGGCGAAGAAGCGCAAGACAACGCCCTCAAAGATGCCGCAACTCGCAACGGCGGCAGGAGGAAGGCGGTGCCGAGGGCTGCACGAGGAGGTGGCAGGGAAGCAGAACTGCTGGGCTCGTCCGCACCGGGTGTCCCATGCAGACGGGGCAGATGTGGACGTTGGGCGCAGAACCATAGTGATTCGGGCAGGAACAGAAGGCTTTGGTGTTTGTGTTTGCCTGCACGTGACACTCGATGCCAATGACGGCCTCGTACGTCCGCTGACCCTGCGCGGGGCGAGGGGGGGTAGAGTTGGGGGAAGGAGGAAGGGGGAGGGGTGGAGCGGTCCGGGCGCGGGGGGGGGGGGGGGGGGGGGGGGGGGGTGGGGGGGGGGGGGGGGGGGGGGGGGGGGGGGGGGGGGGGGGGGGGGGGGGGGGGGGGGGGGGGGGGGGGGGGGGGGGCGTGATTTCGACCGCAAGAGATCCTTTCGCGCGGCAGCTCCCGTGCGTTCCTCGACAGACCCCTTTCAGCGTCCAGCGCCCACCTGCTCGCCGCAGATCTCGGCTTGGGCCGCGGCGCGCGAAGCCGCCTGGAAGAGCCGCTTGGGCGCGAGGCCGGAGACCACGCGAGAACGCGCCGCGCGCGGCGTGCAGCCGCGCGCGGCAGCGGTCCGCGCCGGTGCGCTCAGCAGCGTCTTTCCTGCCAGTCCGATCATGGTGGGCGCCGCGGTCGATCTCGCGGCGACTGCGCGGCGAGTTGGTGATCGCCGCGACGGTTCGGGGGGGCGCACGGGCGCCGGCGCCGGCGCCGTCGCGGGCGCGGGCGCGAGCGCGGGAGCGGACGCCGGCGCGCTGGGCAGGCACTCCATCGCGATGTCGGTCGGGCGCTCGGAAGATCCTGTCTACCGGCGGCGTCTCAGCACTGGTACTGAAGGAAAAGCCTGATGGCTCCAAAGGTCCTGCGAGCGCCCCAGGGGCGGAAGGCTCTCGCCGATTCGCCCGAAGGGCGCCGCGCGCTCTTCCTGGCCGACGCGGCGAGGCAGCTTGCTGCGGCTTGCCCGGCGCTCGCAGCTTCGCTTGGGCGCGACGCCATCAGAGTGCGCGCCGGGAAGAGATTGTGTCGGGAGGCGGATGGCGAGTCGGCGCGGGCGCGCCGACGCTCGCCGCCATTCGTTCCGGAGCGCGGGGCGACCCGCCTGCATCCCGCCGCCCGCATCTCGCTTTCAGCGCGCCGCCGCCCGCGTCTCACCGCCCATGTCCACCCTCCCCGCAGGCCGACGCCGGCCTGGGAGGCTCGCTGCTCCGCGGCGCAGCGCTCTGCTCCCGGTGCGGCGCCCCCCTCGAGACCGCCTCTGGAGAATCAGCGTGCGTCTCGGACACCGCGTCGCGCCGAGTCCGCGGAAACGCCTTCCGGGCGCGCCCGCAAGCGGCCGCGCAGGTGCACTCGGTGCTTGCGCTGTGCAGGTCGGGGAAGCGGCGCAGGGGCTTGGCGGCGCCTTCGTTCTCACCCAATGCAAGTCCCTCACCACCCGCTCGCAGGCTCTGGGTGGTCCGCAAGCGCTCGCGCTCGAGCGTCCGTCGCGCCAAAAAGGCGTCCGGGTGCACCACCGGCCCCGCCGCCACGTTCGAGGTCGCAGCCCGCTGCGAGGTGCGTCAAAGGGCCGATGTCTTGCAGGCCGCGAGGCTGCGGCTCGTCGGACCCCGGGGAGAAGCGCATCGATGCCGTGCGGGAGTTTCGGAGGGCTGACCCACGATGCGTGCTGGGCGGCGGTCGTTTGTGGCGCTGACGCAGCTACGCTTGCCTCCCGTTTGCAGGTCTGTCACGAGGAGACGTCGTGGAAGTACGCAAGCGCGCAGGCGGCAAATCGACACCTCGAGCGGATGGCTTCGCGTTAGTGGACCATTCGTCTAGAGTGTCAAGGCGGCCGCCTTGGTTTGGCCGCCTGCGGCTTTGTCGTTTTTGCGTCGGCGCCCGAACTTTTCGACCCTGTGCGCCACGCCAGCGAGCCGGTGCGGGCAGGCGCCAGGTCTTGGATGCGCGATCGCCGCGATGCTCCAGCGCCGCAATGATTTTCGCCGAACGGCATTGCTAAGCTGCAGCGACTGCTACATGCTACAGCAGCGGCGCACGCGGCGCAGCCCTCCGCGCTGTGCCGGCCGCTCCCCTCCCCCCCTTCCCCCCCCGTGCGCTCCAGTTGGGTGGGCGAGGACGAATGTTTGCATCTCTTCGTTGGTCTTTGGGGCACCCAGCCATCCACTTGCGTTTACGCCGCCTGCGTCTCGTGAATGTTGCCTCGGGCGAGGCGCGCTGGTGCCCCTTGGCAAAGTCAATGGAGGACGGGAGAAGAGTCGCTCATGGCCACCACAGGCCTCTCCCCGTCGCCGCGTTCGGCGCGATGACCTCGTCCGCGAACGCGCCTTGCGTGCTCTCTCTTCGTGGCTCCCCGCAAAGTCGCATGCGGCAGAGCCAGGTCGCAGTCGGCGACGGACAAGGGCGGTGGACGGCGTGCGGGGTGCTCTCGTGCGCGGGCGCGTTTGGCTCTCTGGATCTCGAGAATCGGCGCAAAGGTGCTGGAGCGACGTCCTGGGACGGTAAGATGAGACGGGTGAGGGTAGGGCGGCGGGCGAGGTGGAGGCAGCGGGTGAGACTAGATCGAGCGGCCCCGGCTCCGTTCCCCCCTGTCTCTTGCTTGCGCTACCGTCCGACGCCTACCGTCGCCGGTTCCCCGCCTGCCCTCTCCCGCGGCTTCCCACGGACTCTTTTCTTGCGCTCCGGCGTCGCGTTCCCGCCCGCGACGCCGAGCAGGCGGGGTCGGCAGGCGTGCGACCTGCCGAGGGCGACCTCTGCAAGCAAAGCATTCGTCCGGCCGTCGCGGGTGGCGCTGCGGACGCGTCGCTAGCTGTAGCTGCGGGGTCGCGGCGCACGCCGCGGGGCCGCGGCGTACGCCGGGGGCGAAGGCGAGGGGAGAGGGAGAGAGGGCAGGGGCAGGGGCAGCCCTCCCGCCCCCGCGCCTCGAGGTCTGCCCTCCCGCGCCCGCGTCGCGGACTCATCCGCATCGCTCCGCGCCCGCGAGTCTGGGTTTTCGTGCCGCGTTCTCCCTTCCCTCTGCGCCGTATCGTCGCTCTCGTTTCCGCGCTCTGCTTCCAGTTCCTTGTCGGGACGCGGGGCGCAGTTCTCCGCGCGCGCACGGCGCGGCACCTCGCGGCCCGCAGACGCTGACCCTGCGGCGGCGGCGGCGGCCGAATCGGGAGGCGGGCCACGTCTGAAAACGCCCCGCAAGTTACACTCTGGCGTCTTCCCCCTTTGCCCTTTCTCAGCTCATTTGCCCTCCGTAGAGCAAATCCGACCGCCCTCGTCGTGTTGTGGCGTTCCCTTTTTTCCTCCGAGGCTTTGAGAAGGCTTCGTCCCCCTCACAGTTTGGATTTTGATTAGTGCATTTTTTTCTGCAAGATGAGCACCCTTTCTCCTCTCGAGCTCACCGCGATCGGTGGGGTGGCTGGAATCGTCGAGATTCTGGTCGCTCAGCCTAGCATCTATATGAAAAATGCGCTCCAGCGCGGCCAACCCATCACTTTTCGTCCGTCGGTGCTCTACAGAGGTCTTGCGGTGCGCCGGGGACGGGAGGCGACGTGGAAGACGCTTGCTTCGCGTCGACCCTGCGGCGAGCGCGGCTCGGGCGATTTTCGCCTTCGTTCCCACGAACGCGTTTTCGGGTGCTCTGGCGACCTGCGCGTAACTTCACCTTGCTATTGGCTTGCGCGTCCTTTGCCTGCGCCCGCGTTTTCTTCCTCCACCCTCCCCCTTCCCCCCACCCCCCCCCACGCAACCGTTCCTGCACCTCAACCTGCGTTTTCTCCTCCTCCACTTCCGGCAGGTCAACGCCAGCGCGGCTATGCCAATCACTGCGCTGCAGTTTGGCGTCCACCGTCTGACCGAGCGTACCTTTATGGATGCGACCGAGCGCGCCCCCACGAGCGTGGAGAACATTGGCTTTGCGATGACGGCCGGCGCCACGTCGTCCATCATCGGCTGCCCCGCGGAGTTTGTCATGATTCAGCAGCAGTCGTCTGGTGCTGGGTTCGCGGCAACGGTTCGGAACGTGTACAACACGTACGGAATCACCAAGTTCTACAAGGGCCTCGTGCGTAGGAGGGGGCGGGGCTATCGAGCGCTGCGCTTTTCGTTTTTTCGGTGCCGTCGCAAGTCGGCCCGGCCGGATTTCTCGCCTCTTAGGGCGACGTTTGCGTCGGCCTCTCGGTCGACGTGTCCGCGCTTTTCTGCCTTGCTGTTCCTCTCTCTCGGGGTGCGCTCTTACCCGTCCTCTCCCTTCCCTTCCCGACCTCTCCATCCAGGCTGCCACTGCCGGCAGAGAGTCTGTGTATGCTGCTGGGTACCTCGGCATTGCCCCCCTGCTGCGCAAGGAGCTCGCCTCCGTCAAGGTCATCGACGACATCCCCGGCGCCAGCCTTGCGGTCGCGGGTGTGGCGTCTGGTCTCATCGCAACGGTCTTCAGTCACCCCTTTGACAGCATCAAAACTCGCATGCAGGTGCGTGGGGTGAGGGGCATGGGATCGCGGGACCCTGGCGCCGCGTCGCGCTGCAACATGCCGTTTTTTTCCGTCTCCGCGCTTCCTTTGCTCGTGGCGCGCCCTGTTTTTGGCCAGGCGTCGTCGCCATGTCGAGT
The DNA here is from genome assembly GCA_003613005.1 of Prototheca ciferrii. Taxonomy (NCBI): domain Eukaryota; kingdom Viridiplantae; phylum Chlorophyta; class Trebouxiophyceae; order Chlorellales; family Chlorellaceae; genus Prototheca; species Prototheca ciferrii. The sequence continues at coordinate 5,335 of PEIA01000058.1, forward strand.
TGCGAACGCCCTCCGTTCTGACTGTCTCCTCCTTTGCCTGCCTCCACCCCACCTACGCAGGCCAATCCGAACAACGCGCTTGCACCCCAGTACTCGTCCCTTCCGCGCGCCATGCACTATTCGCTGAAGCACGAGGGTGTTCGGAAGCTGTTCAGCGGCTTGTTGCCGCGTTCTGTGCGTCTGGTGGTTGCCGTGTTCATCCTCACCGGCGTGCGCAACACGCTTATCGACGTGGTCGAGGACTTACGTGACGCGCTCGGAGATCGAAGAGGTGTATGCCATCGGGCGACGCATCGAGGCCGAGGAGCGTGCGTTGGACTGTGCCATGATGGTCTTCACCTCGACGCAGCAAGAGGTCGACGAACAGTGGGGGCTCTACGACGGCTACTCGCCCTCGCTGGCGCGCGTGCTGCACTTTCGGCGCGCCTCGGGGCGTCACATGCCCATCATGACCGTCTCGCCGCCCGGCCTTGACTTTAGCAACCTCAAGGTCAACATCCCAGAGGATCCAGTCGTCAAGGAGTTTGCGCGCCAGCGGGCCGCCTTTGCGCGCCTGCAGTCCGGGGGGTCTGAACTCCCGGATGTGGCAGAGTCGCCGAGGGTCGAGAACTCCGAGGGCGGCGGCGACCAGGAGACGCGACCCGAGACGCTCGACCCCACCGTGGCGCTGATCCCCGAGGGCCCGCGCATCTGGCAAGACATTGCCCGCTTTTTGCGCAACCCGCTCAAGCCCGCCGTGCTGGCCATGTCGCGGCCAGACCCGAAGAAGAACATCACCACGCTCGTCAAGGCGTTTGGTGAAAACCCCATGCTGCGCGAGCTCTCAAACCTGGTGCTCATCATGGGCAACCGTGATGACATCGATTCGATGGCGGGCGGTTCTCAAAAGGTGCTCGTCGAGGTTCTCAAGCTCATCGATCTCTACGACCTCCACGGCTCTGTTGCCTACCCCAAGCACCACGACCAGAGCGAGATTTCTGACATCTACTCGTTTGCCACGGCTACGCACGGCGTCTTCACCAACATCGCGCTCCAGGAGCCGTTTGGTCTCACCGTGATCGAGGCCGCCGCGCACGGCGCGCCCACAGTCGCCACCTGCAATGGCGGTCCTGTCGACATCATGGCCACGCTTCACCACGGCGTGACCGTCGAGCCCACAGACTCCAAGGCCGTCGCAGCCGCGCTGCTCAACATCCTCACAAACCCCACCGTCTGGAGCGAGATGAGCATCAACGGCGTGAAGAACATCATGGCCTACTCGTGGCCCTCGCACGTCAAGCGTTACGTTGCCCATGTCGACCGCGCAAGCCGGTTCATCAAGTCGTGGAAGGTGTGCCAGAGGGGTGACGGGGCACGGGTGCCTGCGGGGAGCGATGGGGGTCGGTTTCAGCGCGCGCACGCTTGCTCGCGTCCGCGCCGCGGGGTGGAGGAGCTCGCTGGTCGCGCCGCGAGGGGATTTCGGAGCGGCGGAGCATAACGGGAGACATAGCCGGGGATGCGGTGCTCCATGCAGACTCTCACCTCTTCCCCTTCCCTCCCCCCCCCCCCTTCCACACGCCCGCCACTTGTGCAGGGCTACGACCGCTCCATGTCCGGCTTTTACGCTGGTAGGCTCGCCATGATCGAGGATGCTGAGGAGCACGATGATGATCTTGCGGTCGACGTGCGCCAGTACAGCATGCCGCCCACATCGTCGCAGATGGGGCTCTCGGTGCTCTCGCCTACGCGCAAGCAGGCCTCTGGCCTTTCCACCGACGACCTGGCCATCCTCCAGTCTCTCGGCGATCAGATCGGTTCCGGTGCGTGCCTGCGCTGTGGGGCGGAACGGAGCACACCGGGCGCATGGCGACTAGGCGTTTCCCTTGCGGTCCCTGGCGCGCCGGTCCCGCCCTCACGCCGCGTTTTTCGCGGCAGCACCCCTCTTTCGCACCGTCTTTCTCCCTTTCTTTCTGTTGGATGCGCGCGCCTCCAGCTCGCCTTGCCCCGATCCTAAACTCTTTCCTCGTGCCGCTCTACTGCTCGCGGACCTTCTCGGTCGCTCGTTCGCTTCCCTTTTCCCTTCCTCTGCGCCTCAACCTCTTCTCCCTTTGCTCGCCTCGCCTGGCGGTCAACCCCTGTTCGCTTCTCCTCCCCGTGTTCCGACGCAGCTCCGACGTTTGTGCTCGCCCAACGCAAGACCGTGGTGATGGTCCTGATCGACTCTGAGGTCGCCGCGCCCGCGGCCCTCGCGCTGCTCAAGGCGATCATCCCCACCGTTGCGGGTGCCCCGCATGCGGGCGTTGGCATCCTTTCCATGCGTGGCTTCGACGCCACGTGCGCCGACCTGAAGGCCGCGGGAGTAGATACCAAGTCTCTGGATGCCATGGTTTGCAACGCCGGCGCCGACGCCTGGCTGCGCTCGACGAAGGGCGACTGGGACGCCGACGACGCGTACCAGAGCGTCGTCGAGTTTGCCTGGGACCGCGTCGCGCTGCACCGCACGCTGAAGAAGATCGTGAGCCAGCCGGCCACGGACCACAAGGTGTTGCCCAAGCTGAAGGAGCTGCTGTACGACGTGGTGGAGAAGCCGCTCCAGGGCGTGCACCCACGCCACATCTGCATCGACCTCAACGCCGAGACCCAGGCCATTCTCGCCGCGGGCATGGGCCCGCGTGCTCGCCAGGCCAAGGACCTGCCGCACCAGGTCGTCGATCGCCTCCGCAGGCGCCTGCGCCGCAAGGGCTTCCGCGCCAACTACACCCTGCAGACCATCTCGGGTGCCACCGAGGGCGACGTCATCCACGCCCTCCACCTCACACCCGTGCGCGCCTCGCGCTCCATGGGCATGCGCCTGCTGGCTGCCCACGCCACCTGCGCCATCTCCGACTTTCTGCTCGTGGCTCCCGCGCTCGCGTCCCAAGGCTCTGTCGTCGCCGGACACGCCAGCGATCTCGGTGATCTCATCGCGGGGGCGCAGCACGTCGCCATCGTCCCCGCCGAGGCCGGCAGCGCGGAAGGATCCGCGCTGGCGCTTGCCAACTGCGGCGTCGACACGGCGCCTTGGACCGGATACGGGGACCGCGTCGAGCTTGTGTCCGCCGACGACCTCCCGGCCAAGGTCGCCGCGCACGTGGCCGCGCACGCGCAGTGATGAGAGGACGAAGCGAAACTCAAGCGGTGCGCAGCCTCCAACCGAGCCTTCCCCTTGCAGAACCACCGCACCAGAAGCGTTTGCCGCTCCTTTTCACCTCTTTCCTTTGTTTTTTTCTGTTCTCTCCTCCCCCCCCCGCCTCTCTTTCTCTCTCTCTCTCTCTTTCCCTTCCTTTACTCCGTCCGCGAAGCGGCTTCCCGTCGCCCGCCACCTCCCTCCGAACGGCTTTTTTTTCCCTGCTCTCCCCCGCCCCCCGCGCGCCCCCGCCTTCTCGCTCCTCTCCACCCGCCCGCACCGCCGCGCCCGCGACGCGGCACGCGCGCGCGCGCGGGCGCCGCGTCGCGTCGCGTCGCATCGCGAGCGGGCGGCCGGTGGAGCGGCACGCGACCGGCCGCGCGCCTCTCTTTCTATCTATTGTGATCGCATTCGGCAGCAGAGGGGAGTGGCCTTGCGCTCGGATCGTGCTTGGAGCGGCTTTTTGTCGCTCTCCCACGCGCCCTCCCCACACACCCTGCGGCGATGCGCGCCTTCGGAGCCCTTGCGACGAGGGTTTTCTCGACCGCCCCGGCCTCGCGCCCGCCCGCATGGGTCTTCCTGGGACCTCCGGTGCGTTCCGCAAAGCTGCGCGCGAGCGAGCGAGCGCGCCCACTTGCGCCGCGCCGGCAGACGGACGCAAGCTCTGTGTCGCTCGGCGCCGCCGCCGCCACCAAGGAGGCCTTTGCGAGCGCGCGGCGGAGGGCATTATTGTTTGCACACCCAAACGACGATCGCGGGTGGCCCAGTCGGAGACGGCGCGTCCGGGACGGGCGCGCCGCCGTCGGATCGGACGCGAGGACCCCGCATCCGCGCGATCCCGGATCTTGCATGGCCCGGCCGAAAACTCACTGCCGGCCCACCGCTTTCCTCCCCTCCACCCCCACTCACCCCCACCTCCCCCTCCGCACGCGAATTGCAGGGTGTCGGCAAGGGCACTTACGCGGTTCGCGCCGCGGATGCCTTTGGTCTCGAGCACCTCGCAGCCGGTGACCTGGTCCGTGAGGAAATCAAATCCAAGTCTGCTCTCGGCCAAGAGGTGCGGCATGACGGTGGGAGGACGCCCCACTTGCGCCCTTGTCGTACGAGCTTCGGATTCGAAATGTCGCGAGCCGCTGCGCCAATGTCCCTATCGAGGGCCAGCGCGCGTGTCGGGAGGGATGGAGCCGCGCGGTTTCCTCGAATCAAAAAGAGCTAGGAGCGCTGAGCCGCCCGTCGGTTTTACTTGTCGACTGGGGCAGTTCCTATGTTCGCTTCCCCAGGCGCCGTTCACCTCCGCTTCGCCTCCTTCTACCTTTTCCCCCCGCTCTGCGCGCAGATGATCAAGGTCGTCAACCGCGGCGATCTGCTCCCCGACGCAATGATTCTCGAGGTGATCCAGGGGCACTTTGCCAAGGCGATCGCCAATGGCACCAAGCAGTTTTTGCTCGACGGCTTCCCGCGCACCGCGCTCCAGGCCGCCGAGCTCGAGGGCATCGCCGACGTGCGTCTGGCTCTCAACCTGTCGCTGCGCGAAGAGGTGCTCGTTGAAAAATGCATGGGACGCCGCATCTGCTCCCACTGCGGCAAAAACTACAACATCGCCGACATCTACCTGCCTGCCTCTGACGGCCGCCCGGAGATCATCATGCCCCCGCTCAGCGCTCCCCCCGAGTGCGCTCCCCACCTCGAGCAGCGCAGCGACGACAACGAGGAGACCATCCGTCGCCGCCTTGACGTCTACCACGCCGCGGCTACCCCTGTCGAGGACTTTTACCGCAACAAGGGCATCCTCGTCGACTTTGAGATTACTGGTGGAATCCCGGAGACCCTCCCTCGCCTCAAGGAGGTCCTCAAGCCTTACGTCGTCTAGAGCCGCCTCGCGCGAGCGCAAGTTTTGCAACCGGAAGAATCACCTCCCGTGGCGGAGAGAGGGAGTAAACTGGGGGGGGGGAGGGGAATAAAAGCATCGACGCGAAACGCGGACGGCAAAGGCCAAAAGACGAACAAAAGCAAAGGCAGAGCAGAGAGTGGACGAGCTCGGTAAAAGAAAGGAGAAAAAAAAAGAGACGGGGCGGAGAGGAAAGGGAAACTGCCACAGCAAAACGAATAGCGCAAACGAGTGCAAGCGGCGGAGATGACCGTACGGTGCAAGAAAGCAAAGGCGTTGTGCCTATCAAGCGTACCGCAAGCACCGGCGATCTTGCGGCTTGACATGTCTCCTTGCTCTTGTGACAGTTTGGCGTTGCGGTACGGCCTACTCCCTTTTCGACGACTTGTGCTTCTTCTCGCCCTTGAGCTTCTTGCGGAGCTCCCCGGCCTGGTCCGCGAGCTTGGCCTCCGGCTTGGGCTCGGCCGTGCGCTTGCGCTTGCCGTCCTCCTCGGGCGCAACAAACGCGGCCTCGCGTTCGCGCTTGCGCGCCTCGACGGCCGCCTGTTGCTTGGCGCTCTGCGCCTCCTTGCGGCGCGCGGCCTTGACCTCCTCCGACAAAAAGTACTCTCCGCTCTCGAGCATCTGGTCGACCTTGCTGAGCGGCTGCGCGGGCGGAAAGGGCGTGTACTCGCGCTTCTCGGGTGCTGCCTTTGGCTTTTTGCGCTGCACGTTGCGCTTCTTAAAGTTGGGCAGGAAGCGTTCCCAGTTTTCGTTTTTCAGAGTCGGATCCTTGGCCAACTCGCGCTTGATCATGAGCGTCTTGATGTGATAGATCGGGTGGATGTTGTTGATGCAGTCCTCCGCGATACGGCGAACCTGTGCAGCAGCGGAGAAGGCAGGGAGAGAGGGGTGAAAGGGAGGCGAGGCAAGGGGTCGGGGAACGAAAAGTAGGCGCGCTCGGAAACAACCGAGATTCGCCACGGTAGCCGCGGGCAGACTCGCCGAGCTCAAACCTCGAGAACCCCTCCCCGCCTCCCTGCCTCGACGCCACCGCACTCTCGCTCTCGCTCCAGCTCCCTCAGCACGGGCCAACCCCACGTCGTCCACGAGCCGCAGTCCCACCTCGCATTCGCATCTCGACGCTCGCTGAGCTCGGACCCGAAAACGCACCGCCTTGAGACCCTTCCAGTCACCCATGGCCGCGACGGTCGTGCCCTGCACCAGAATGTAGCAGTTGGTCAGGAGCTCGAGGGCTTTCAAGGTAGCGCCGTTTGGTCCAATAAGGCGCTGTCTGCGTTTGGTAAACTTGTCCTTGTTACGAACGATCCCTCCAATCTTGATGATGTCACACTGCATGTCGTCCTGCAGTACCTTGAGCGCCTGCGACGACAAAAATAGCGAGCGCGGTCGGAGGAG
>PEIA01000069.1:0-23479 GCA_003613005.1 Prototheca ciferrii
GACGAACGCGCGCCGCAGCCGCGCTGCGTCGGCGGCGGGCAGCCTCGCGAGCCTCTTCGGTGCAAACCACCTCGTCACCGCCCTGGTGACGCCAGAGGCGGATGGCGTGCTGCTGGTTGCACCGAGCGCAATCGGGGGTGCGGTCGGCGCCGCGGGGTCCCGGGCGCGCGCGCGCCATGAGGTTTGAAGCGGCGCGGCGCAGACGGGGGTCGGAGACACAGGCGGAGGGGAGGAGAGGGAAAGGAAGCTCGGCGCTAGGCGCTGGGCGCTGGGCGCTGGGCGCTGGGTGCGCGCGCGCGCGGAGCCGAGCAGCCTCGAGGGAATGACTGCGGCGGCGCGTCGCGGCGTTTCGCGGTCGATCGATTGCTGTCATCGTTCGCTTCAGAGATGAGCGGCATTCAGGATGCGAGCAAGAGCCTCGTGGCCATGCTGCGGGTGGCGTGCGGCGAGCTGCAACGGCTGCACGACCGCCTCGAGCGCGAGTTTTCGGAGCGCGCGACCGTCACCGGCGTAAACTCGCTCGATCTCGTCCAGAGGCTGCACGACCTCGAGCGGTGCGCAGCCTTGAGCGTGGAGCAGTGGGCGAGGGAGCGCGAGGGGGCGGGCAGGCGCAGGGAAGCAAAGGACGAACGGGCGGAGGGGAAGCGGACGAGCGAGTTTGCGCGGCGAGGTCGAGCTGTGCATCGGCGAGATTCCGGAACTATCGCGCTTTCGTCCATCGGGCCTTGGGTGTCGACTCTTTTTTGTCGTCCTTTCTGGCGACCTGTGGCGGACGGCCGCGCCGACGACCCCTCTCCGCCTTCGTTTCCCGCCTTGTCTTCGCAGGGAAATTCAGGTGGCCGGCGAGGAGCTGGAGGCGTTTGCGGGCGAGCGCGACGCGGTCGTGGCGGAGCTGCAAGACGTGTTGCGCAGCAACGCGGCGCGGCTCGCGGCGCTCAATGGCCGCGCCGCCGTCGCAATGCCGGCCCCAGATGGACTGGAAGAGCTCCTGCGCGCCTGAGGCGTGTCCCAGGGCGCTGCGCGCGCGCGCCGTTCATTTCGTTCCACCGCCAGACCGTCCTCCGGGGCGTCGGCACTCTGGTCGCCGTACGCCCCACGTTCATCCGTTTGGCGCCATTCGATTGCGCTGTTCTGTCGGTCTGTTCCTTTCAAACCGCGCCTTGAGGTCTTGCAACGCCGAGACGCGCTCGAATTAGCACAGAGAGGGGGCGCGGTGGGAGCGCTGCGGTCTTTGGCCGCCGCGCGCGCGCGCGGGCTTCGCCGCGTCGCGAGGCAGCTGACTCAGCGAGTGGCAGGTCGGCGCAAGACCGCGGGTCGCGTCGCGAGGCGTGGTCCGTTTTTTCACGCTTCTTGACGTGGATGGGACCTCTGCGAGTACTCTGATTGTCTGAGCGGGCGAGATGCGAGGTGAGCGGGACGCGAGGGGTCGCGGCGACGATCGACGCGCGCGAGCCGGCCAGCGTGGAGCACGCAGCGGGCTGCGTGCGTCGCGCGCCCGAGGGCCTTTCTGATAACGTGTGACGGCTGTGTGGCCGTGGAGCCCATCGCCGCGCAGCGTTCGGCTCGTCTGGCGCTTTCGAGGTGCCGCCCGCATCCCCGGGGGTCTCGAGACGAAACGCGGCGCAGCCGCGAAGGGGTGGCGGGCGGCGAGTGGCGAGGGGTGAGCGGAGGAGATGGCGAGGGGAGAGGGGAAGGAAATGACTCCAGGAGCCGGGAAGGCAACGCGAGTGCGGAGTCTCCCGCGAGCGCCATCCGGGCGTCGGCTTGCGTCGGCGTGCTCTTTCGTCGTCGTCTCGATGGCGCCTTCTTGGTGAAGGCGCTTTTGCGTTTTCGTCCGGGCGTCGGGGGGTGGAGAGGGCAGGCTTTGCGTCGCATGTGAGGACCGCAGGTGGGTTTGCCGCGTCTAGGCAGAGCTGTCGGTGCAGCTGGTCGGCGTCTTTCTTTTTTTGTCGTTTCGCGAGCTTGGCGAGTGTGTGGTTTGTTTTTCGTTCGTTTCCCTTGGTGCTGAGGTCTTTTTTTTGTCTTTCGTTTCTTGTTCGCAGCCCTGTCGGGCGCCGCTTCGGCGGGCGCCCGCCAGCTGTCGTCGACGGTGGCGTTTTCGCTGGGCTTCCTGCTGGCGTCACCCGCTTCGCTCGCTCGCCTGTCGACGCTGCTGCTGCGCGCCTTGGCGCTTGCGCTTGCTCGCAGCGTCGGGTGGATGGCCGGGCGCGCGAGCGAGCGCGGGCTCTTGTCGCGTCCTTGGCTGCTGGGCGCTCCGTTTCGCGCGGCCGCGCGCGCCCGGCTGCGTCGCGTGCACGTGTTCGCGGCTGGGCTGGTGTTGATTCGCGTGCTTGCCGCCGCGCGTCGCGCAGCGTTGGACGCCGTCTCGGGGGTTCGCGCGGCGCGGCGGCGGCTGGTGGAGCTTCGCGACGAGGCGGGCGACTACCGGCGGTGGGCCGCCGCGAGCCTGGCGCTGGCCTCGCTGCGTCCCGGCGGCCTGGCCGCCAACGCGCGTCTGACGGCGGATCTGTTCGACGCTCCGCTGCTGCGCGCCCGCGCCGCGGCGCTAAGGCGCGCTCGCGCGGCGGGCGACGGCCGCGAGCTGGCGTTTGAGCTGCGCGGGGACCTCTCCCGCGACTTGGGCAACCAGACGGACCGCGGGCTGCAGACGCCGTGGGCACCCGTGCCCGCCTCGATCCGCGCGCACGCGGATGAGGCCCGCGCCGGCGTGCGGGCGCTGGCGCAGGCGGTGGACGTGCCGCCGGCCGAGAAGGCCGCGTTTCTGCGCGAGGTGCGGCACGCCCACGGCCGCACCGCGCTGGTGCTGAGCGGCGGCGGCAGCTTTGGCGTCTTCCACGTGGGCGTGATCAAGGAGCTGCTACACGCGGGCTTACTGCCGCGCGTGCTGGCCGGCTCCAGCGCCGGCTCGATCACCGCCGCCGTGGCCGCCACGCGCACCGAGCGTGAGCTGGCCGAGTTTCTCGAGGAGATGCAGCGCGTCGACCCCGAGCCCTTTTTCAGCTCCAACACCATCGGCGCCATCCTCAAGCACCTCATGCGCACAGGCTCGCTCCAGGACGCCGGCGTGCTGCGCAGGCGTCTCCGACGCCTGCTCGGCGATCTCACCTTTGCCGATGCCTATGCCCGCACGGGCCGCGTGCTCTGCGTCGCCGTCACGGCCGCCGACACGCTCGAGCCCCCGAGGCTGCTCAACCACCTCACGGCGCCGCACGTGCTCGTCTGGTCTGCCGTCGGGTGCTCCTCCGCGTTCCCCTTTCTCTTCGCGCCCCAGACGCTCATCGCCAGGGACCACCTGGGACGCCTTGTCGAGTGGTCCGGGCTCGGAGGCACGGGACGGCCCGCCACGGAGGCAGACCCCTGGCTCCGCGGAGAGCTCGGCGAGGACTCGGACGAGATGGAAGCCCAGCAAGAGCAGCAGGCCGCCGGAGGAGAGAACCCGCAGGCCCGCGGCGACCTGCGCGAGGCGCGGACAACCCCATCCGGGTCCGGAGCGACCGAGCTCGGATCCTCCTCGCTGCCCCCGGCACCCAGCGCCGCTCCGACCGCACCCTCGGCCGCCGAGACCGCCTCTGCAGGCGCGGCGACCATGGGCGTCCAGGTCGTCCCCCGCGACGTCGAGGGCGCGGGCGAAGGGGCGCGCCGAACCGACGACTCGGACGGGCCGACGCGGCCAGGCAAGCGCGTCGGCGGGAGCTGGAGCGACGTCGCCTGGCGCGGTCTCCACCGCCTCTCGGGCCGCCTCGGAGTCGCGGATCGCAAGGCGCCAAAGACGGGGCGCGATGCAGACGCCTCTGGGTCCGCGGCGCTCGGCGGCGCTTTGAATGCAAAGGAGGCCTCGGCCGCACCCAACGGCGCTTCGAATGCAAAGGAGGCCTCGGCCGCACCCAACGGCGCTTCGAATGCAAAGGAGGCCTCGGCCGCACCCAACGGCGCTTCGAATGCAAAGGAGGCCTCGGCCGCACCCAACGGCGCTTCTGCAAGAGAAGCTTCGGCCTCGTCGAGCGGCGCTTGTGCGGAGAAGGCCTCGGTCGCGTTGAACGGCGATTCGAGCGACCGTGTGCCGCGGGCGCCGCCGTCCTCCTCCTCTGCGCCCCCCCCCTCTGTACGTGCGTCCGCTTCGGCTCCCCCGGCTCCGTCGGCGTCGTGCGCCTCTGGGGTGTCGTGCGAGGCGTCTGCGCCTCTGCCGGCTCGTCGTCGGTGGCGCGACGGGTCGCTGGAGCTCGACCTTCCGATGAACGGCCTTTCGGAGCTCTTCAACGTCAACTACTTTTTCGTGTCGCAGTGCAACCCGTACCTGCTTCCCGTGATCGCGCTCAAGCGAGCCGCCCCGCCCGTGATCGGCGAGCTGGCCGAGGCCGAGTTCAAGCACCGCTGCACGCAGCTCGCCGAGCTGCTGCCGCTGCGTCTCGAGCGTGGCGCCATCGGACGGCTGCTCCGGCTCATCAACCAGCCTTGGGAGGGCGACTGCACCGTGGTGCTCCCGGCCGGGACGCTGCATGCGGGCAAGGCCATGATCAACCTCGACCGCAGCGCCGCCCAGCTCGCCTGGAGGGCGGGACGCATCGCCGTCTGGGAGCGTCTCGGGCTCTTCGAAGCCACGTGTGCCGTCGAACTCGAACTCGACGCGTGCATCCACGGGCTCCGGGAGGACGCCAGGCTCGCCAGGAAGGCGCGCGCCCACGCGGCCGCCGCCGCAGCTGCAGCCTCCGCCTCGGCCGCTGCAGGCGGCTCCGCCTCCACCACCGGGACGCCCCTGCGCCGACCCGCGATGCCATCGAGCCGCGCCTCGGCGCCCACAACGTCGACGCCTTCGCCGCTCTACCACGCGCATCTCCAGCGCTCCGCAGGCGGCGCTGGTGCAAGTGGAGCTGGAAACATCCCTCTCCGAGAGGGTCAGCTGCCTCCTCTGGCAGGCTCATCTGGGCCGCTCCGCAGTTCGCCGCAGCACGCGGCGGACGCGCGCCAGGGCTGGGCTCGCGGCTGCGTCGGCGGCCAGCCCGGTGTCTCGGCGGCGGCGCAGCGAGGGGGTCTAAGCGGCGCGTTGGGCGGCAGGGTTGCTGGCGGCTCCGTTCCTGCAGCTCGGTCAGCGCCAACCTCTGCGTCCACCGCCGTCCAGCAGACGTCGCCTCCGCCGCCTCTGCCGTCGCCGGCTCTGTCGCCTCAGCAGAACTACTACCAGCACCAGCTGCAGTATCACCACCATCAGCTGCACAGACCCGCCAAGGGCCTCGCGGGCGCCGGAACCGGAAGCGGGCGTCGAACCACCTTTGCGGCCGACACCATCGACAGGGCCGAGGGGACGGCGACCGCCGCGACGGCCGCGTCCCTCGCGCTCCCACTCGTGCCCGACGCTCTTTCGAAGCCCTCTGTGCGCGCGCGCTGTGGCGTTCGCTCGCGGCTGCTGCGTCCGGAGCGGAGCGCGGGAAGCGTCGAGGATCGCGCTTGGGGGGACGCCGAGAGCGAGGACGGCGCAGACCGCGCCGAGGCGTCCGGCGGCGCCAGGCGCGCCCAAAGCGCCGCCGAACACCGCCCTCGCCTCGCAGAGGAAGCCGAGGACGAGGACGAGGAGGACGAGGAGGACGAGGACGAGGACGAGGACGAGGACGAGGAGGCGCGCGGCGCCCGGGGCCGGGGCCGGGGCGAAACGGACGCCGGCACGAGCTCGTCCGGCACGTCGCCATCGCCCGTTTCCGCCGACGCGTCTTCGAACGCCGCGATGCGGCATCCCTCCGAGCTGACTGTACAGACGCAGCGCTCTCGTGTGGCCGAGTGGCCCGAGGAGACGGAGCCAGACTCGACGCTCCCCTCGTGCCTGGGCTCGGTCGCCTCGGCCGGACGCCTCTCTTCGTTCATCCTCCCGCGCTCCACGGCCCCGTCGCAGTCCATTCCGCCATCAAACAGGACCACGGATGGGGAACGCGACAAAGTGGACGGATCGGCCGAGGGCGCACGGCCCAGGCCCGGCGCCGCGGACGCCGACGCCCAGGACGCCCGCGGCGAGCCGAGCGGAGACGAAGAGGACTCGGAGGGCGCCGCGGCCGCTCCCGCCACCGTCGCTGTATCTGTCACCGGAGAGAGGCCGACGCCCTTTAGCCTTCCCGAGGGGTCGCAGCGGTCTCCGCGCGCCTTTGCGTGCGCCTCGAGCCCTCGCGCCCTCGTTGCGTCCGGCCGGGAGGGCGCGCCGCACCTCGAGGACGACGGGACGCTGTCAGGCTCTCCAGAGCTCGAGTCGATCGCCACTTTTGCGCTCGGGTCCGCGAGCGTCGGTCCGTCGCGGTTCAACAGCTTTGGCGGTCCCGCGGCCTTTTCGCGCCCAGGGTCGTTCGTCTCCGCCGGTGGGGAGTGGTGCGCGTCTCGCGCCCCGAGTTTGGCGGCGGCCACTTCTCGGCACCGCACGCGCTCCTTTTCCCGCGAGTCCGAGGCGGGCGAGCGGCTCGCGAAGTCCACTTCCGAGGGCGCGCTGCTTTCCGCGACGTTGGAGCCGGACGCCACGCTCGAGGACGCCGAAGCGCTCGACGAGATGCTCGCCGAGCAGGCGCAGGGCCCGCTCGGGCCCCAGCAGGAAGAGCCCGGAACTTTGGGCGTTGGGAGCGCTGCCATCTACGGATGGGGTGGAGGCGACGCAGGCAGCGTGTTTGTCTCCTTTTCCGGCGATTGGGGCGGCAGCGCGTCCGCGGCGCACCAGGGGCACTCGCGGCGGGCAGGAGGAGACGCCGCAGGCGACGGGAGCTTTGGCACCTCCGAGGTCGGCTCGGCGTTCCGGCACCGCGACACCAAGGCGGCCTTTCTCTCCGGCGACGCGCCGTTCGGAGACCCCGAGCCCCGGACCGTCCGGCGCGTGCCCTCGTCCTGCGCGGTGGCCACCTGGGAGCGCACCCGCCGCGCCTCGCTGGGCTCGTCCCTCTTCAGCCACGCCGAGGAGGGTCAGCCGGGCACGGGCGGCCTTCTCCGCGGGTCCGCGCGAAGGCGGCGGGCACTGGACAGCTCGGATCTCGGTTCGGGTCTCGACTCGAACGCAAGTCCGGAGACGCGGTCCAGTGCCCGCATCCCGCACTCGCTGGGCCACAGCCTCTCGACGGTCGCGGCGTCGCCGCAGTTGCCACCCATCAACGCGCCGCCGAACGTGTCGACCGTCGCGACTCACGCCTCGTCGTCCTCGGGTCTCTTCGCCTCGCCGCAGGCCCAGCCCGCATCGGCGGCCTCGCCCGCGTGTGCGTACGCACCCTCATCGTCGGCACCCTCGTCGGCGCGCGCGAGGCCGCTCCGACGCCCGGCACTGGCGTCCACGGTTCGGCTCTCGCCAGAGTCCTACGACGAGGACCCAGGCGAGGGCCACTGGGCGTTTGGCGATCCCCCCGCCGCGGATTTCGACCGCGGCGCCGCGGCCTGGTCGGACTTTTTCGCCACCCTCGGCGCGCAGGGAAGCTTTGGGTCGCCGGACGACGGGAGGTTGGGCGACCAAGGCAACGCCGCCTCGAGAGCGATGCCCTCGGCCTTTTCCGGTGGTCGCGACTCGCGATCCTCGGGCAACGGGCTCGGCGCGAGGCTGCGACGCAAGGCGAGCAACTCGCCCGGACTCGCAGGCCTCGCGCAGGGCCTCAAGTCGCTGGGCTCTCGAGCGCTGCTACGACGAGGCGACACCCAAGATAGGGGAGTGGGATAAGAGGACGAGCCCAATTGGTTTGCCTTTGCTCTGTCTTTTTCTCCTCCTCTCCTTTTTTCCTCCTCTTTCCTCGTCTTTTTGGAACGCATGGGTGCAAGTTTCCCGCCATGACACGCCGACGACTCTCCTCTGGTGTCGGTGGATTTTTTCATCTCGTTGCCGGTCTTTTTTTTCCTCTCTCTGCCCTGTCGGACGCGAGGGTGGCCCCGTGAGTGCACGGGGAGGTTGCGCCTCGTTGCGTGTTCGCACCGTCACTCGCTCTCTGCGTCTCGCGAGCATGTCGCTTGATTGACCGTTCTTCTCCGACGCACCTCCCTCCCTTGGCGCCTCTCGGAACCTCGGCATTTCTAACCACAGCCCACAGCAGTGTTTTTCCCCGTCTGCGGCCTGTGGCCCCTTTCTTCTTTGACACACACCCTTGAGCGCTCCGGCCAGGATTCGTCTATCGTTCCTGCATTCCCCTACCAATCTCGCATCTCACTGGACGCTTCCTCCCCAGACTCTGCTCGTTTTTTTTCTCCTGTAGCGGTACCTTTTCCTTTTTTTTTTCTTTTTTTGCGCATTCTCTCCTTCTGTTCTTTTGCCAGCCATGCGAGCGTTTTTTCTCTTCCTCGTCTCGGACTGTTCTTCTTGCTTTTCATGCCCCCAAGCGATGCTCTTCCGAGCTTGCCCCCATAGTCCTGTGTTTTCTTTCCTCCAGCTCGCTTGGTGCCTATCGCTTGTTGCAGGAGTTGGTGTTTTCTCACCTTTTCCCCTGCCTGCCTCTTTCGCCGTCTCTCTTTCCCTTTCCCGGCCCTTTCGGCCGTTTCTTTTCCTTGGCTTAGAACCCTCGGTGCGGTAAGCCGAACCATCGCGGCAACTTGCATATCACATTGCTGCCGACTGTACATAGCGTGTAGATCGTTCACAAACATTTGGAGCATTCGGGGCATTGCAGAGCGCAACGACTGCTCGGCGAGGAAACCGCGGACGGATCTTCGTCCACACAGGGACGATGGAATGCCTGGGATGTTGGCAAAGGTGGGGGGGAGTGGGGGGGGGGCGAATTGTGGGGGTTTGGCCCCCCCACCGGGGCGGATCCGATCCTCGCATACATGCATCGGTTGCGACGGATCGATGCAATGAGCTGGAGATAACGGTGTCTGGCGTGGGGGAGAACCAAGCAGGATCAGAAACGTTGGCGTAGGGCGGGCGAACGAAAAAGGAGGAAATTTTGACAGTGCAGGATCTACTCACGTGGTTGGAAAAAAAAAAAAAAAAAAGGTCGAGAGCCGATGCGGGATGGGGAGAAATCGCGAGTGTTGAACGAGCGAGGGAGGTATACTACGAAAGCAACCAAAGCACAAATCGCTTTATGGCGAGGCATGAGCCACCCACGTCACTCTAAAGCGCCCGTCGTTGGGCAACAGGGCGGATTGACGTCTCGACGCGGAGAGGAGAGGCTGGAGGTGCCGCAGGAATGGGAGCAAAATAAAAAAAACAAAAGGAATCAAACGTGTGCTGCAAGTGGGGAGAAACGTGCCGTCGGAAGTCGACCGTGCACGTCTGCATCTCAGCACGTGCGGCGTGCTGGGCTGGGTGGAAAAAGGGGATGGGTGGGGAATCCTTGGATTTCTGTCGTTTGGGTTGTATCGTCCCTACCTGAAAAGGGACGCTACTCTTGAAGGGATCGCAACGCAGAGCAAAATGCGCACTCCGAAGTTCACGAGGGAGGATTGGAGGGCCGATTGCTGCAAAGGCAGGGGCGTCACGATGAGGTGGCGACCGGTCGGTGGTGCTGGTCGGGGAGGCTTTGCGAGGAAAGGTGGGAAGAACGCCTCGTCGTGCCGGTTGCTCTCCGCGCGTCCGCCGCGCTGGTCGCTCGACGCGACTACTGGCAGACGACATGCCCGTCCCAGCCTCCGTAGGTGTTGGTGGTCTTCTTCTGGCGCACGAGCATCTGAGCATACCGGTAAATGTCGCGCGACCGCTGGATGGCGGCGACGGCGTCGCGCGCGAGGGCGGCGCTTCGGAAGTGGATCGTGCGGAGGTGGACCGAGGCAGTCGCAACCAGGCGCGCCTGGTAGGCGTCGTCGCAGCGGTCGAATCCCTTGGAATAGGCGTAGGCATCGTCGTAGGCGGCCCGGGTCTGGGCGTTAACGGGGCCGAACGACATGGTGTCGGCGTCGAGGGCAAACGGCCCTGGGTCGGTGGGTGCGACCCCGAGGAAGAAGACGCAGTGGCTAAAGGCCGCGTCGCCGCCAGGCAGGTAGGCGCCCTTGAGGTCCTCCCGAAGGCACTTGTTCATGTACAGCAGCGTGAGCTTGTCGACGAGCGCCCGGCCGAGGAGCGTGCCTGCGCCGCCGTGCACAATCAGCTCGCCGTCGGGAAGGTAGGTGGCGTTGAAACCGTTCGGGCCCGCGTAAATCTCAGGACGCTTTGGGTCGGACCGCTTGATCAGCTCCCAGGTGCACGCTGGGCAGGCCTGGGGCGGGGTCCAGTCTTCGTGTCCAGGAGCGGGAATTGCGCGCACGCCGCGCTTGACGCAGCGCGGCGCCATGGGAGAGCCGTGCGCGAACGGCTCGTGGGGGCCGACGCCCGTGCAGTTGTGCCACAGGTGGTCGGTGACGAGGTGCGGGACGGTAAGGTCCATGTCCTTGATGATGTCGACCACCACGTCGAGGTTGAAGACCGTGTCGACGCGCTGCGTTTTCGTCTCTGTGGTCGATTTTTGAGGGATTTTGGTCGCCGATCGAGCGACTGAGATTTGCGTCGCTGCGTTTCGCGCCGCGGAGCCGGCCGCGGAGCTGCCGCTTCTGGCGCGCTCCGGACGCCACGGGGCTGGAACCGCGTCGAGGCCGCCCACAACGCTTTGACTGAGCCACCGGCGCCCGCTCGTGCAGAATTTGGCTGCAAACTCGTTTCGAGTCGCACAGGCTTAACTGCAAGAAAGAACGGCGTCTTTGGAGTCAGGAGGGGAGGGGGCAGCGGGGCAGGGAGGAGCGGTTCCCGCGCGCGCGTTGCGCAGCTCGGCTTCCGGGACCGCCTCGGCGCCACCTCTTTGGGCGCCCTCCTCCCGGTTTTCGGCATGACAAAAGTTGGGAGTAGTCAAACGCATTTTTGCGGCTCGGCCGAGGTGCTAGGCGGCTGCCGCGCCCGCCCGAGAAAACAGAGGGCAACTTCGGTTGGCTGCCGCCCGGCGCCCCAACCAGGGTCGGGACGCAGGAGGCATGACAGGGTGGGGGGGGGGGAAGACGCGGCCCCGTGGTGGGCTTTCCGGTCCCGGACACGCTTCAGACCCAGATTCCCTCTCTGCGTTCATGGGGAGCGGGTCGCGCCCTATCGTAACACGTGGGATCGCAAACGGAGGAAAGGTACATGTTTGCGGCAGAGGCACGAAGAGCGACCGCGAGGCGAGCGGCAGGAGGGCCCAGCGATGTGCCTGGTGTGCTAGGCCCCCGTCAACGGCGATGCTGACGGTTGGTGGCGCTCACCGACGCGTTCGCGGAATCCTTAGCGCCCGTTTCGTCACATCGTCCTTGTTGAGCCTGTTCATTCCGCCGGCATGCTCACCTGCCGGTCGCCGGCCTTTCGGGCAGCGTGAGATCGTTGGTCTCCCGCCTTCTCGCGCTCCACACCCACCATCCCAGGCTGAGGAGCGCGGCGGCTCCGATCGCTTTTTGCGTGGACGGATGCATCGTTCCTGCGGCGCAAAGTGTGCGGTGCTATGATGGTGAGTAGTGAGAGACGAAAAAGGGCGGCGAAAAAGGGCGGCGGAAAAGGGCGGCGAAAAGGGGGGGCGGAGGGAAAAAGGACGGCGAGCGTGCTCTCGCTGGTGCACGGCATCACCGGTTTGGTTTGGAAGGCAGCGACGCTTGAAGAGAGGAGTCCCTGGGTCGAGGCGCCCGCGGACGCTCGGATCGCATTGCGAAGCGACACGGAGCTCTGGCTCGTGCGGAGCCTGCAGTACTGCTGCCCGGCAGGTTCTCCTCGGACGCGCGAGAAGGTTCCCGGTTGGGCGTCCGCTCGAAGCGTCGCTCCCGTCGCAGCCCGAGACCAGCGGGTTGCACACGCGCCTTCAAACGAATCCTGGTCGGGCTTTGCGGCCGCTCAAGGGTCTCGGAGACGGCTGAAACGCAGAAAAGAGAATGAAAGTCGTCGCGTATGCGGTGCACCACCCGCGCGCGGGCTATTTAAGCACCCCTCGCGCTGCGCTTTCGCCGCAGCTTCCCGCTTCGGGAGCGGTCGCCCGAGTCCGCGTCGCCCGAGACGTTTCGGACGCGTCTGCCCCGGGTCGGACCGCGGGTTATTCCGTTCCTGCATGCATTAGTGGAACTTTAGGCGGAGCGCAGCGTCCGTTTGCGAAGCCGGACGAAAGGTCGACCGGCCGACGTGGGAGGCGACGGCGACCGGAGATGACTGAGGGCGCGCCGTGCGGAAAAGGGATCCGGCATCTTCCGCGTACCGCATCGCTTCGCGCACGAGACGCCGCGACGTGGCGCCGCGGTTCTTGCGCTGCGCTGCGCTGCGCGCGTGGGTGCACGCTGCGTCGCGCGGAAGCGCGCGCCGGGCGCGTTCGCGAACGCGACGGCCGCAAAGGGCGGGGCGGTCGGAAAAGGGCGCTGGTTGCGTTTGGGGATTGTTCGCGCTCCCCCAACAGTCCCATCAAGGGGCACGCGAGAGCTCCGGCCGTGCCGACGCTCGCGCGGCGCATGCGACGCCAAGGTTGGCTGCTGGCCGTCTGCGACCCAGAATTCGACGCGTCGTTGGGCTTTCGGGCACAAACGCTCGTGCAGCTGTTCGAGGTCCATCGGGGAGAGATCTCGGGCCGGCGCGGCGAATTCCGAAAGATCGTGCGTCAACTTGAGCGACGACACAACCGCCACACTGCCCGCAGCGTTGGAGCCGTCGCCTCTCTCGCGACCGTCGTCCCCCCTTGACCGTTTGTCTGCCAACGGTGGGTTCCCGCTGTGGCATCGGGGGCCGAGGGCGACGGCGCCGCGGACCACGGCTCCCATCGGGCGACTGATTCGGCGACCCCAAGCGGTTTCTCCGGCGGTTTCTGAAGCGGCCGTTCCCGCCCAACCCGGCTTCGGTGTGCGCCTCTTGGCGTCTCGACCACGCGTTCGTTGCGAAGCTGGGTTGAAACGGTGCCATTCGTATGCTACGCGAGAAGAAGATTTACAGCGTGCGGTGCAGACACATCGTGCGCATCAGGAGCTCGATAGAAATGGCGGAACAAGCGAGCGCTTCGGCCGCTTCGGCCGCTCGACAAGGCCGCCCCCCGCACGCCCTGGTTGTCGGCGACTGGCGGCCGGCGCGCAGAGCGTCCAGAACGTTTCGTCCTCGAGCCCGATCACTTGGCCACCTTGGCCGCGTTTTCCTTGAGGCCGTGTACCTCTTCCTGGCCAGCGTGCAGCGCCCAAGCGGACAGGCCCACAAGAGCCGCGATGGCCACCCCGTAGCGAGAGTACGGGTGCTTTTGGTTTGCCTGCGCGAGGGAAGCAAAGCGGCGAAAAGGTGGGGAGGTGAGGGTTCGGAGCGGGGCGCGGGGCATGCCCTCGGCCGCGCTCGGGAGCAACGATGCCGCCGCGATAGGATGCGCGGGAACCCGTGCAGCCCCCTTGCGAGAAGCTTGGTGCTACCCGCTCCTGCTGTTAGAAAACACGCACGTAGTTGAACAGCTCGCCCATGAGGGGGGCCTTGTACCCAGGTGGGGTCGTATAGGGCTTCTGGGCGCCAGGAGGGATCTCCGGCGGGTTTGGAAACTCCACCTTGGGTACTTGCGTCGACTTGAGAGCCTCGGGCGTTGGCGCCTGGGCGGGCTTTTCCGCCTCCGCGAGGCGAAAGAGAGTAGGCCGCATCCTTCTCCGAAACGAGACTGGAAGCGTCCGCACAGCGAAACCTCCCGTCGTTTGACCGCGTGGCGATATGTGCGCGGCGATCGATCGAAGAAACCGATCTCGACGTCGGGATGTAAGCCCCCCCGCGTACGCGGAAGGCGTCTCGAAGCGACTCGCGCGCGGGCGCGGTGACGCGCGCGCTGCGCGGGATGGGGTCCCTGAGGTGATCTCACCGTGGCAGCAGATCTGGGCGGTCTGCGACGTGCGGTGCAGAGACGCCTAGAAAAATTGGGAGGCGTCTTCTGGCTGCGCGGCTGCGAACCGGATCGATCGGCATTGGGGTCGGCCTGGCCGTCCTCTGTTCTCTTCGCCACCCAAAAGGGCGTTCCCGCGCGCGCGCGCGTGACGCCGACTTGGGCGATTCCTTGCACGCTGGGGATTTTCAGCGCAGCGGTGTCAGAAAAATTACCACAGGGGTGACCGGCTTGTGGCAGCGAAGCGTTCATCGCGACGTTGCTTTTTGATCCTTCGAGGTCGGCTCTTCCTGCCGTTGTGAAGCAGGATTCACAAAGTGTTGGGTTGGTCACCAGTCAATAGAAAACGTGAGCTGGGTTTCGGCCGTCGGCCGTCCTCGTCTCTCTGCGAGAGTCTCCGGTGCGCGGTGGCGCGAATTCGCTTTAGCAGAACAGCTACCAGGGGTCGCCGCAATGGGCGCCCGGTTGTCGCAGAGGTCCGCGGTGTCAATGTCCTCTTTCCGGCCTCCCGATGCAGCGGAGAGCCGCCGTAGGTGGACGAGCGGTTTGGGGAGGGCGACGTCTGTGCAGGAGGCGGCCGTCCGGGTGTTGTGGGCGGCGTTGAGGTTGTGGCGCCAGCAGTGGTCGCAGACCGTGTGGTGCCGCAAGCCGCGCTGGTCCAGGATCCCCTATGATGGACCTCGAGCGGCTTGATCTCGCCGCAGCGCGGGCAAACAGGCGACATGTTTTACGCTGCTGAGCGCGGCTGCACTGGAGACTCGGCACCAGAAGAGGATACGTTTGCGACACCTCTGCACCGTTGAACGGTGCTTTCAGTTCGAGGCAGACGAGAGCGCAATCCAAAAGGTGTTCGAAGAAACCCCTCCAGATCTCGGCGCTGCCCTGGTTCGAGCCGAGGTCCGAGTCGAGGATCGCGCCCTCGAGCCTCATCGGTGCACTCGCCGGAGAAACCCGCATTCTCGGGCTTCCTGATCGCGCGTTCGAATCGAGCAAGCAGGCGACGGCTATGGAGGTCGAGGGCAGGGAGGGCGCGGTGGGGAGCGACGATGCGGTCGCACCTGCTGTGATGGCCGAGAGCTCGAGAGCGCGCGACAGCGGTGCGCTGCTTGCGGTGCAAAACGCTCTGTCAACTGGCCCTCGCTGGCGGCTCGCTCGGCGGGCGCATATCTCGCCCTGGATGGTCGCTGCTGGGGCCGAGCCCGCGCCACACGCGACTCGCCTGGCGTGCACACGCGCTCGATGGACGCTGCGGCAAATGTCTCAAGGTCCTCTGCATAGGCGGCAGGAACTGCGGCGCCGGAGACCCTCGGGACCGACACCTTGGCGGAAGACTGCGCCAAGTCGGGCGTCTCGTCAGCCAACAACAAGCTGACCGCGGAGAACGGCGACCATGGCACA
The DNA here is from genome assembly GCA_003613005.1 of Prototheca ciferrii. Lineage (NCBI taxonomy): Eukaryota > Viridiplantae > Chlorophyta > Trebouxiophyceae > Chlorellales > Chlorellaceae > Prototheca > Prototheca ciferrii. The sequence continues at coordinate 15,138 of PEIA01000069.1, forward strand.
GTCAAGTTTGTTGTATTTTTGGTACGGGTACAAGCTGCAAAAGCATGGCCCATCGATTTCCTGCGCGCTGGGAAGTTCGCTCGGCTCTTCGCACCTTGCAGAGGCTCACAGAGAAAGAGAGAGACACATCGCAACCAGCTCTCACCGCCAGCAGCGAAGGAGAAAACAACAAAGCACCCGACCAGCGATCGGCGCCGATTCTCAAAGGACATAGTGCGTGAAGAGCCGCAGCGCCTCAGTCTCGGCGTTCGACCCTTCTGCACCTGATGTACTGGTCGATGGGGCCGCAAGGAGCGTGCCTGATGTAGATGCCTCCGGTCTCGCCCGTGCCACGCTCGAGGCACTCTTCTCCGATGCTGTAGTCGGCACGCACCTTGGGATCTCCGCGAGGCAGAGGCGGTCAGGGGGGGGGTGGGGGGGGGAGGGAGTCGGTCAGCGACGGGGACCTCCTCATTCGCTGGCAGCGACAGCTCGCGCCATCGCGCCATCTCCTCACCCTCTCCCACGCCGCAGCTTTTCAGTCGGACCACTCACAGCTCGCAACTACGAAAACTGCGAGAAAAAAAATCGCTCACCACTCCCCTCCCGCGTCTCGAAGCTCGCATCGTTCCGTTTCCTCGACCCGATCCAGTTCCGCACGTCGACCTCCCCCACCTCGCTCCCAGCGCCTCGCCGGGCGCGCCGGCGCCCGGCGAGGCGCGGGCCGCGCGCGGGCCGGCGCGGGCTGCTTGTGGGCGTGGTTGCTCGCGGCTCGTGCGCGGTCTCTTTTCGACGCGACTTTTCGACGCGTTCGAACGCCTCGCGCTGCGCGCTGCCGGTCGACTGAGCGCGGCTGGTCGCTCGGCCGGCTTTCCCCAATTTGGCCTCGCGCGCCGGACTGCCTCGCGCGTCGCGATGGCTCCGGGTCTTGTGCCCGAGGGCTCGCGCATCAAGGTGACGCTCAAAGATGGCAAGGTACGCGCTCCAGCATGCGCGAGACGCGCATGCCGGAGTGACCCCCTGTGCGGGCCCTTCCGGCGCGCGCTCCAGCATGCGACGCCCGGCGGGCGCGCGCCCCGGGGCATGCGGCTGTCCCGAGGCGTCGCACGAGGCGTTTGGCGGCGGTGTCATTTTTTCTCGAGCGTAAAATCGCTGGTGGAATTGCGCTGGTGATCGACGTCCTTGCGGCAGAGGCGCCATGGACCCTCGGTGCTGGGTGGGGAGCGAGGGCGGGGGGAGGGAGCAGAGGGAGAGGAATAGAACGCGGTGGGATGCGAGAAAAGCACGCTTTGCGCCAGGTCGTGTGCCTGTCTTGTCTCATCGAGAGGGTGTCGTTGTTGTTTTCTTCTTATTCCTCTTTGTCCCCGTCGTTCTTTCCTTTGACTGTGTTTTTTTCTTTTGTTTCCCGCGTCTTGCCTAGGTTGTGGTTGGCGTGGTGGAGCACTGCAGCCCGACGGGCATGAGCTGTCGGGTTGTTCCGGACGGCTCGGAGAGCCCCGAGAAGGTCAACCTGACCAAGTGCGCGTACGAGCTGCTCGCTGCCGAGAAGGCCGAAGACGGCAAGGATGCCGCAGACGTAACGCTTGCCGGCGACGAGCCGGCAGCAAAGGAGGAGGAGACAAAGGGCGAGAAGGCTGCGGCATCGACTCCGTCGGGCGACTCTTCGGTGTCCGTGGACGAAGACGGTGTCTACGTCTCTTCGAGCGGCGAAGAGGGCGACAAAGAGCCGGCGAAGACTCCCGGAAGGGCCAAGGCCAAGGCACCCGCTGCCAAGGGGTCTGCGGCCAACGAACCTGCCGCACAGCAGCAAAAGGAGGAGGAAAAGGAGGCTGCGGATTCGGGTGCTGAATCCGAGGAGGAAAAGGAGGCTGCGGATTCGGGTGCTGGATCCGAGGAGGAAAAGGAGGCTGCGGATTCGGGTGCTGAGTCCGAGGAGGAAAAGGAGGCTGCGGATTCGGGTGCTGAATCCGAGGAGGAAAAGGAGGCTGCGGATTCGGGTGCTGAGTCCGAGGAGGAAAAGGGGGGGAAAGATTCGGATGCCGAGTCGGATTCGGATTCGGACGGCTCTGATGCGTCCGCTTTGGATTCGTTCCCTTCCTCTGCGGCGGCTCCGATCGACGCGTTCCTGTCGGCATCTGCGCCCGGCCCCGTGGCGTTTGCCTCTGCCTCCGAGCCGCTGGCGGGGCTGGCGCGCCAGGCGCTGGCGGCGCTGCACGCGCAGCTGGCCTCGTCGCTCGAGGGTTCTGGCGGGAAGCTTCCCGCCGGCGCATTTGCGGAGCTCTTCACGGAGGGATTTGATGCCGAGCAGCTGTGGATGCAGCTCGAGCCTCTGGACGCGGCCGCCCTGCGTCGCGCCAAGAAGCTCGTCGCCAAGGCAGGCGCCGCACCTAGGATCGTGAGCCCCGAGGACGAGCGGGACCTCGACATCCTGCTCGGCGAAGAAGAGGAGGAAGCAGAGGGAGAGGATCTGGAAGGTTCCGAGGAGGATGACGAGGACATGGAGGGGGACGAGGACGAGGAGGGCTCGGAAGGGGACGAGAGCGACGAGGACAACGAGTTTGCCGCCATGCTCAAGGCAGGCGATGCAAAGGGCCGCACTGGGGAGGACTCTGACGAGGACGCGGAGGAAGGCTCTGACCTCGATGCCAACGACGACTCTGGCGACGATTCTGGCGACGAGAGGGATTCCGACGAGGAGTCCAACCCGTTTGCCCGGGCGTCTGCCAAGTCGGTCTCTGGAGGAGACAAGGCGCTGTCGTCGCGGGCTCGCTCCGCTCGCGCGCAGCTCGAGGACGAGCACTTTAAGATCGACGACATGGAGCGCTTTGTGCGTCAGGCCGAGGAGGAAGAGGCGCGCCGCACGCGCCGCGGCCCCGACGCCGACGGCGGGGCGTCCGACTCTGAGGAGGATTCCGAGGAGGACGAGTTTGACGAGACGGCCGGCGCCGACGGCGCTGACGATGAGGATGAGGAAGAGGACGAGGAAGCTGCCCTCGAAGCTGCCCTGGACGGACGCCCGCTCGGCACGACGCTCGGCCGCCGAGCGCGCAAGCGCCAGGGGCTCTTGAGCGAGGGAAAGAAGGGGGCCGCGGATGGGGAAGAGGATGACGAAGAGGATGAGGACGAGGCGCGGTCGTCGGACGAGGACGACGATGATGGCAACGGCGCCGTGCGCGGCGAGACGGCCATGTTCGAGGATCTCTTCGGCCCCCGGGAAGATCTGGAGGCCGAACGCAAAAGCGCATCGGCGAAGAGGAGCGAGGGGAAGAAGGCTGCGGGCGCCCACGAGAGCGAGAGCGAGAGCGACGCCGAAGAGTCTTGGATGCGCCGCGGCAAGCGCGACGACGAGGACGAGGAAGAAGATGGCGAGGCGCGGTCGTCGGACGAAGAGGAAGAGGACGAGCCAACGCTGGGCTCTGCGGCGGAGGCCGCTGCTCGGGGGTCTTCCGCCCCCTCTCCCTCGGGCACCCCGTCCACGCATGAGTCTCGCGCTGCTCGCCTTGCCAAGCGCATCGAGACGCTCGAGGACGAGGCGCTTGCCGAGAAGGAGTGGTTTTTGCGAGGCGAGGCGTGGGCCAGGGACCGTCCGCTCGACTCGGCGCTGGAGGTCGATCTCGACTTTGAGACGACCACGGTGCCCTCCGAGCCCGTGACGGCCGAGGTGACGTCCTCGATCGAGGATCTGATCAAGCGTCGCGTCGCAGAGTCGTCGTTCGACGACCCGGCGCCGCCCAGCTCGGCCGTGGCGCTGGCGGCCAACGAGCGCCGGCCGGACGCGCGTCCCGAGCTTGACGAGACCAAGAGCGCCAAGGGCCTCGCCGAGCTGTACGAGGAAGACTACCTCAAGTCCCGCGAGGCGGCCCAGGCCGCGCAGGCGGGCGAGCCCGTCAAGAGCGTGCGCGAGGAGATCGAGGCGCCAAAGCGCGCCGAGGCCGAGGCCATCTTCGCCGAGCTCTGCTCGCGTCTCGACGCCCTCTCGCACGCCGCCTTTGCGCCCCTCGACGCGCTCGAGGAGATCGCAGAGCGACAAGCCGCCGGTTCCAAACCCAAAGACCTTCCGGCCATCTTCATGGAAGACGCTGCCCCAGAGGCCGGAGCCCTCGCCCCCGCCATGGCCGCGGGCACGGCCTCCGCGCTCGCCCCGGAGCAGCTCGCGGCGCCAAAGCGCGCGAGCGCCGACGGCTCCACGGCCCTCGCCGAATCCGAACTCTCCCGCGAAGACCGCAAGAGACGCCGCGCGGCCAAAAAGCGCGTGCGCAGGCGCAAGGTCGCCCAGGCCGACGCCGCGCGCGCCACCCGCCAAGGCGCCCCGGGCGCCCGGCGCTCGGAGCGCGCAGAGATCCGCGAGGCGGAACGAAAGCTCGCAGAACAAGCCAAAGGACGAGGCAAGAGAGGAGCGCCCCAGGAAGACGCGCAGAGGAAAAAGGGACACTACGCCAAGTCCTCGGCCGTCTTTGCCCAAATCCAAGCCGCGGGAGGAAAGGACACACACGCCAACAACGGAACCAACCACAAGGGAGCCGCAAGCAAGGCACTCAAACTCTAAGCAACACCAGGCAACAGGAGAAGAAAGCAGGGGAAATGACAAGCAAGGATGCAGCACCGTGCAAGGTGGCCTTGTGGCGGCGCATTGCAGCACGTTGGAGAATGGTTTCGTTTCGGGGCGGTGCGCTCCACCACGCAAAGGCCTCGCTCCAACGCAGTACGTCCTTGCAACTCGAAGCGGCCTACGCCGGTTCAGCCCACTGCAGTGCATCCTTCCAACTCGGAACGGACCTCCATCGCATTGCACTGCAGTGTTCTGGATCTGCGCGCCCACCTCTGCCGGCAGTCGTCGGCACAAGCACCGCGTCCTGCTCCCTCGCTCTCCCCTCCTTTGCGCATGCAGATCTTTTGCGGGAGCTTTGTCGCTCCTCTGCGCACGCACACCTTTTTCCCGTCGCCGCGTCCGTCGCTTACCGTTTTCGTCGCCTTTTGCTTCCGTTTTTCGCGTTTCCATTTGATGTCGCGGGCCCCGCTCCGCCGGGACTCCGCCCCTCGCCTGCCGTTCCGCCCGACTGGAGGCGCGCCGAGCCTCGCGTCGGCTCGCCCCGACGCGGCTTGGCGGGGCTCTCTTTTGGCCTTGTTTCTGTAGTTTGCTCCTTCTTCTCGCTGTTTTGTTCCGCTGCTTTGTTTTCTGCTGTTCGAGGCCCTCTTGCTGGGCTCACTCTGTGTGTAAGAACGCGCAGAAAAGACCGAATCGGAGAATGCTTTCGGAAGTGTTCCAAGAGGATCGGGGGGAGGGCGGGACGGTGCACGAGGGAAAGGAACACGAAAAGGCGGCAGAAAAAGCTCGGGCGGCTTTTCCAAAACCCTCTGGCCTCTCGAGGCGACCGTTCAGGACGAGGGTTTGTCCGAACGCTGCCGGGCACGACGCCGAAGAGCCTGCTTTCGGGGACGTTTCGCGGCAGAAGACGATGGAAAGACCGACGGAAAAGAAGCGCCATCTCGCAAGAAAGGCGAACCGACCGGAAGATGGTGGTGCCATAGGACTTCCGGATCAACAGAAAGTGGCGCTCGCTGCCACTCTCTGCTCCGTCCACCGGTCGGGGGAGACAGACGCGGAGCAGCTTGGGTGTCGCGTTCTTTTTTTCCACGTCGGGAGTCGGCATTTCCTGCTTTCGTGCACGCACCGTCGCTTTGCCTTTTTTTTGCGCGCGTGCATCGTTGGTGGGCGTGCTTCCATTCCATGTCGTGCGTTCGCGGTCGTTCCCGCACTCGCTCCGCATCCATGCGCGTCCCTCGTCGTTGGCGCCTCCCTTTCTCCCTTTTTTTTCTCTCGTTCCTTTGCCTTTGCCTGTCGTTTGCTGTCGCTGCGCATTCCCCCCGCGTCCTCTCTGCGTGTGGTGCGCGTGTGTGGAACTCGGCCTGTTACCTTGGCGCGTTGGCGCGTTGTGCGCGCGTCGCCCTTCCGCGAGCCGTTCGCGTTCGCGGTGTGCGCTGCGAGCGTCTCTGGGTGTTCGGGGCTGCTGCTCAGTAGAAGAATCCGAGGACCTTGCCACCAATCTTCTTGCGGCGAGCCTCCTCGTGGTCCATGATGCCCTGAGAGGTGGTCACGACAAAGTAGCCAAACTGACGAGAGGGAAGGAGACGCGACACCCAGTTCTCAACCTCGCCGGACGAAAAGTCAAAGCGGGGAGAGATGACGCCGCACTTGTTCAGGCGACCGTTGAGCTCGACGACAATCTTGCCGGAACGGCGGTTGTCGACAAACTCAAACTCGCCAATGTAGCCTGCACGGAGACGGGAGAGAGAAGGAGACGAGAGGAAACGAACGCGTGAGAAGAGGGCGGGAAAAGATGAGACAGAGCGTCGCAGCAAAGACGGAAAACGCAGAATCCTAAGAATGCGCGGCCTCTGAGAACGAGACCCAGGCAGCAAGACGGACAGCACCACGAAACGACGGCGATCGGGGCCGATGGAAAACGAAACCGTCAGCATCACGGAGAGGGATGCCACGAAACAATACGAAAACAGCCGCAAAAACGCAGCGCCAAGCTACACCACGCGCGCGTCTCCACTCCAGCGAAACCATTCCCCGCCTCACCCACCACCTCTGCCCGCCCGCCCCCCCCCCCTACACCAGCTCCCTCCATCCATCGCCCAGCTCTCTCGACGAGACGGAACGTAAGAACGTAAGAACGCAAGCTGCACGAGCTGCGCGCACGCCATTCGCAACGGCCAAAGCGTGCTCGGACGCGCCGGCCACACGACATCCGTTCGCCACGCCTCTCGCCACCGACCGCCCGGCCGACTCCGCCCAGGCGACGCAACGTCAGCTGCCAGGGACGAGAAGAATTGGCTCTTCTCGCGTCTTTCTTCTCGCTGCGGCACACGAGTCGTCAACTGACAAGCGCTTTCGACAACGATCGACAACGGCTCGACCCCGGCCGCGCAACGAACGAGACGCCACGCAAACGGGTGGGGACCTCGGACCGCCTCGCCGCCTCTCAGGCCGGCGGCGTGCCACTGGAGCGCGCGGCAGCCGCCTCCACAGAGCGAGGCGCCGCCGAAGCGCCGGGGGGGCGCGCGCGCGGCACGGAACCTCGCCGAGCAAACCGCAGCAAACTTCAGGGGAGAGAGTGAGCGGCACGACGGGCCTCGCGCGCCTCTCGGCGCAGCGCCGAGTCGCGAGCCGCATGCTCCTCCACGAGAGGGCGCCTCGCGCCCGCCCGCCCAACGACGACCAGCTCTCCGTCCGTCGTCCACTCGGCATCCAGCATCCAGCGTCATTTTGGCATCGCACGCACAACTCAAGCCGAGCTCGTCCTCGAAGGCGGCCGCGCGTCCAGCGACCACCGCGCCTCCCCATCGCCCAGGACGCACCGTGGCGCTGCATGACCTGGAGGAACTTGATGACGACCTTCGACGAAGGGCGGATCAGGACCTGCTTCTTGCCGCGCTTCTCGGCGTTGTACATGGCCTTCTGCGACGCGCGGGGGGGAGGAGAGGGAGGGGCGAGACGGAGCGGAGCGAGTCAGCGTCCGCTCGGTGCCGGCGCCCCTAGGGGAGGAACGAGAGGAGAGGTCTCCTAGCGCACCCCCCCCCCTCGGCTGGTGGCTCGCTCCCCGTCGTCTGGCCCCGCTGCCGCCCCGGGGCGCTCGCGGCGCCCGCGTCGCCCGCGGCTAGTGTTCGACGAGCGGTTCCCAACCAGCCCAGTTACGTACCAGGGAGTCACCCAGAACGCTGATGCGCACCTACGCGCGCGAGGGGAGGGAAAGGGGAACGGGAACGCGGGGGAGACGGTGAGCGGGGCGCGGGCGCAGGCAAGGGCGATGGCCGACGGGCTGAGGCGGCGGCTCTGTCTTCGCTGCGAGATGGGCGGCGCTCTCCGCGCACCATCTTGAAAGCTCGAGTCCTGCGTGCAGGGAGCTAGTGCCGCTATCCACCGGAAGAGGGAGAGTCCGCGGGCCGAGTCCCCGTCTTCGCCGGCGGGCCCCCGCCGGCCGCCTGGTGCCGGGCGCGCTTTCTTCCGCCGTCAATCCGCAGGCGCGCCACGCGGCGCGCGAGCGCGCGGGCGCGGCCGGGGCAGAGGGGCAGCCGCGAAATCGCGCGCGCTGAACGAAAAGGGCGCCACGCAGTGCGCGCGAGCCGTGGGCGGGCGTCTACTCGGATGCATCTGACCTTTAAAGCCAAATGGAGGGGGGCTGGAAGTGGAGGCAGGCCGGTGGCGATGCGGAGCGCAGAGAGACGGGCCGGCCGGGCGGCCGGGAGGGGCGCAGAGCTCGGCGCGCGCTTTCGCGTTCGCGAGGCCGCGTGGGCCGCGGCGTCGGTGCATTCGGTGGCTTCATTTTCGCGACGTCTGGGCCGTTTTGAGGGGGGGG
>PEIA01000080.1:0-13708 GCA_003613005.1 Prototheca ciferrii
CGCGCCGGGCCCCCCTCGCCCTCCCGCCGCTCCCCCTCGCCCTCCCCTCCCCCCGCCCCCGGCCCCCGCTCCCGATCGCGGGCGCTCTCGGTCCTCGCGCCCCTCCCTACCGCACCGCACCGCACCGCATCTCCCTCCGACGCGCGGGGCGAGCCCGCGCGCCCTTCGATTCCACAAAGTCGGATGCGCAGCCCGGCGCCGGTGGCGCCCGACCCAGATCCTTGCTTTTGAGCGCGCGGCCGGACGTCGATCGCTCGCCTGCCCGCGCGCGAGCTGCGGGCTGCGCCGCCATGGCGTTGGCGTGCGCGTTGGCGCGGCGGATCGGCACGCTCGGAGCGCGCGCGCTGTCGACCAGGGCCGGAGAAGAATCAATTCTGGTGCGTCGCGGAGAGGGCGTGGAAGGTCGGGCGCCGTCGACGGGGTCGCGCCGCTACCGCGAGCCCGAATTCGACGCTTTGGACGGCGGCGGCGCCGGATCGCGACCGAACGCGACGCCGGTGAATGCCGGTGCGAGCGGGCGGCTAGGGCGAGGCGCGGCGAGGCGAGGAAAGACGGGAGGCGGCGAAAGGCGCTGCGGGCCTGGAGCGAGTCGACGTCGAACGAAAAGCTTGCGGTTGGCGTGCGGGTGTCGAGGCGCGTACGTTCGCGCGCGATCGCAAAAGGAGCTCTGCGCTTTCCTCCCTCTTTGAACCGCTGCCCCTCCTCCGCCCCTCCCTTGCCGACTCGCCGCGTCGCTCTTCGTTCTTTCCATCGCAGGTGCGCGATTTTATCAAAGAGTCGCTGTACGACCCCAAGGATGGCTACTTTTCGTCGCGCGACACGGTTGGCACGCTCCCAAACCGTCTTGACTATGGGCAGCTGATGGGTCAGAACGACTACATGAACGAGGTGGCAGCATCGTACGCGGCTCTGGGCACGCGATGGCTCACGCCCGCGGAGATCTTCTCGCCGCACTACGGCGGCGCGCTCGCGCGGTGGGTCGCGTCCATCTGGCGTCACCGGCACGGCGCTCCCCCCACTCCCCTGGCGGCCGATGCCCTCGCGGGGCACACGTCGGCTGAGGAGGAGGGGTCGGGAACCGCTACCGAATCTGACGCTTCTCCGCATCCCGCCGCGGAGGCCGCATGCACGGGCGCATCCGAGGCCAAGGTAACGGGGCCTGCGGGACTCTCAGCCGCCGAGACGCAGATGCCTGCGTCGGTGGGCTTTTCGCCCCTGCGCATCTACGAGATCGGCGGGGGGACGGGAACGCTTGCGCTGGACGTGCTGGATTGGCTCGCCGAAAACGACCCCGAGGTGTACGCTGTGACGAAGTATGTGAGCGTGGAGATCTCAGCGACGCTGGCCGGCGCGCAGCGCGAGCGCCTTCGGGCCACGCCGCACTCTGGCCGCTGGGACGCGCTGGTTGGCGATGCCTCGTCGCCGGCCACGTGGGGCGCGCGGGACGCGTCGCCGTGCGTCGTGCTCGCATGCGAGGTTCTCGACAACCTGCCGCATGACAAGGCCGTGCGCGCCGACCCGCGAGGCCGCGACGGCTCGGCGCCTCAGGGCGAGCGCCCGCTTGCCTGGCGAGAGGTGCGCGTCAAGGGCGCAAAGTCCAGGGACGGCAACCTGCGCGAGACGCACGCGCCGCTGAGCGACGACCTGCTGATCCGCGCGCTGCGCGTCCGCGATCGCGTGACCGCAGAGCGAGACGCCGAGGGTGGCCTGCTGGAACGCTTCAAGCGCACCATCTTCGAGCGCGTGCACTCGACGGCGTGGGTGCCGACCGGCGCGCTGCGGCTCTTCGACGCGCTGCACGCGGCAAGGCCCAATCACTTGCTGTTCGCGGCGGACTTTGACGAACTGCCCGAGGTCGTCGTGCGCGGCGAGGGCGCCCCGCTGGTGGCCACCACGCGGGGCGGCCAGACGTTGGACCACGTGACCTACTTGGTGCCGCGTGGGAGCGCCGACATCTTCTTTCCCTCCGACTTTGAGCTGCTCGCGCAGCTGTACCGCGAGAGCGCCGAGGTCTCGCGCGAGCGGCACGCAGTGCGCAGAGTCCGGGCGAGGACCACGCAGGCAGGGACGCCGACCAAGGAGGCGAACGCGCAGCACGAGAAGAGCGGTGCCTTTTTCGAGCGGTGGACGGAGCCTGCTGCCGGGATTACCCTGGGCGGGTACCGACCGATCGTGGAGGACTATTCGAACACGAGTGTGCTTGTGGCCGGTGACGAGGAGGCCCTCGCGACGACCACCCAAGGTCCTGACGATCACAGGCTACCAAAGCCCAGCTGGACGAACGTCCTGCGCTTTAAGAACTGAGCTCTTTCGGTCGAGCAGATTACCGTGCGAACCAACTCCCTCCTTGTCGCAGCCGGCTTGACAGAGCGACGTCCCACCCACTGCCGCACCGGGAGCGGACGCGCTCTCCGTCCTCGTTCGCGTCTCACGACGTCAAGGCTCTTCGCTCCCTCTCCTCCTCGTCCTCTTGCCTCGTCGTTTTTTTCTCGCTTTGTTTCTTTCTTGTTGCCGTGCTGTTCGCCCAGCCGCTCCCACCCCTTTCATGCCCCCCGGTGCATCTTTTGGCTCCTCGCTCCTCCTTTTCGCTTTCGATGCAGCGCCTTTTCCCTTCTCGCATCGCTCTCTCCCGCCCGTCTTTCACCCTTTCTGGGGCTCGCCGTCTTTGTCCACGTGGCGTTCGTCCACGCTCGGCATGACGTCGAAAGGATTTTGCCCGCCAGTCCCACGGCCCCGCCGGTCTCGCTCGAGTTTCGTTCCCGGCGCCCCCCTCCCCCCCCTGTCCGCCGTTGATGTTGTGTGTCATTACAGTCCACGGTCGGAGCAAACGAAAGCAAAGCGACTGGGCGCGAGAAGGAGGCGAAGAAGAAGAAGGCGAAGACGAAGAATGAGGAAAGAAGGACAAGCGGGAGGTAACTGGCGGTGTCGGTGTTGACACCTGCATGGGTGGGGGTGGCAGCGTCCGCATGAGCGGGGATGCCGGCACCGGCGTCATCCCTCGATGGAACAACGAACAGGTCAGGACTCGGGGGCGGCGCGCATGAGCGTGATGTTGTCGCCCTTGAGCAAGATGCGTCCAAGCACGACGGTGGTGCCTCGCTTGACCGACACCTCGGCGGCGTCATCCAGCACGAGGTTCATGTACTCGTCAAAGCCCTGCGCCATGCAAAACGAAGGAACAGATCGAGGTCGAGCGCGCGCAGCGGCCTTCGATGTTTACGCTCGCGCCGCATCGTCCTGCGTGGGCGTGTTCTTCCCTCCGTTCCGCTGGCGCGGTCGTCCCTCTTCCCATCTTGGGAAGAAGAAAAGGAAAAGAAAAAAACGCACCACAATGCGACCTTCAATGCGCATGTCACTGCGGTCGTACAGCCAGACCTGGATCTTCTGTCTGCTTTGCAGAAACCTGAAGATCAGGTTCTGCACGCGGAGAACGGTAGGAGAACGGTTAAAAGACCCGGAGAGCACGCGTCGCAGGGCGTCCGGGGGCTGTTCCCGTCGGGTCGCGACCTCGACCTGACGGGACCTCGCAGGCGGTGGGACGGCGCGCGCCGGGGGCCGACGTTCGCAGGATGGCTGGGAAGGAAAGAGGACCACCCAGCGCCCCTCGCGACCATCGTAAAGGATGTCGTTCGTCTCGATGGCACGACTCGTGCGCGCACTCGCGCCGCGCGCGCCGCTGTGCGTACAATAGGCTGCGTCATGATCCGCTTCACGCGGGGCGCCATGGTGGCAGGGGAGTGGACGGCGAAGACTGGGCGGCCTGCCTCGCTTTCGAAGATGGATCCAAAGAGCCGCTCGCAACGTCAGACGCAGGCGAGCCCGCGAGCGCCGCGCGCCTGCATCTCGCGAGGTCCAGCGGCCAGGCTTGCCCGCGCGCGCGCTCGTCGGCCGCCGGCGCGCCCCGAAGATGGAGCGCGACGGTGGGAGGCCGAGCGGGATGCGCCGGGGCGCGGTCTGCATCTCACGCCATCGACTTGTGTGATCTCGCCGTCCTCTTCACCCCACCCCCGATTTTGCAGCGCCGTGAGGGTCTCCTTTTCGCCCCGGCTCGTTCGCCATCCCATCCCTTTTCGTGCACAGGTCCGCATCTGCCTCCCCATTCGACGCCCGCTTGACCCATCGCGCGTCACCCTCGTGCGCTGGGCCAACCGAGCGATCCTTTCAAACATTCGTTGCTAGCTAACAAAATGCGCGCGCAAAAGGACGCGAAATGCTGCGGACTGGGGCGCGAGAGACCGCGACGAACGGGCGTCGCAGGTTGTGACTGCCGGTCGAGCAAGGCTGTTTCGAGGCAGCGTTGGCGGTTGCAGCAGCAGAGTCGAGGTGGGGAGACCAGCCCAATGGCGCACCTGGTGCCTGCAGGCAAAGGTCGCCGACAATCCGACGTAGGCGTAGAACGAGCAGCGTTCGGTCTTGTCAAAAGCGAAAAGAGACCTGGCGGTACGGAGCTCTGTGCTTCCCTTTCGGGCGAGCCTTTGCACGGGCTGGCGCGTCACTCCTGAAGGGCGGCGCCTCTGCTGGCGAGGTCTTCCCAGCCCGGCGTTGCGGCGTTTGCGGCAACGCCCTCTCCCAATGCTCCAAAGCTCGCCTTGTGGCGCATGTACAGGTACAGGGCAGCTCTGGCGTCATCGGCGGGGTCGTGAGCTCCCTCCTGGATGTCCATGCCGAGACGTTCCTTGGCCAGCTCTCGCAGAGAGCGCTTGACGAGCTTTTGTCCCCGGCGCCCCATGAACGGTTCGTGCGTGGCAGTGTCGCGGGTGTCGACCTTTGGGTGGGTCAGCGCCAGGGCCGCGAGGTCGTTCGCAAGGTCGTGCCCGACGAGCACGTGCCCTCGGATGATGCGGGCCACGGTGCGGCGCACCTCTTCCTCGGGAGGTGCATCGCGCAGGTGCCGAGGCAGGATACCAGAGACTTCGGTCCTCCAGTCCGTCACGCGCTCGTTGGGCCGCGCGTACATGTCCAGCACCACGTCGCCGGCCTCGTTCACGACGCACACGCGCGCCAGCGCCGAGCGCTCGCCGCCCTCGCCAACGCCCACCATCTCGCAGTCGAGCGCCAAGGACTTGGTCAGGGGCGCACGAAGCTTGACGTCGAGCGCCGCGCCGCCGGAGCGCGCGGGTGTCCCGTCGGCAGACGCCTTGGAGGCAGCGCTGGCCTCTGCGGTCGTAGACGCCTCTGCGCCCGGCCGGCGGCGCCGACCGAGCTTGCCCTTGGACTCGAGCTCGCTCTTCAGAGAGCTCCAGTTTGAAACGGCCATCTTGTACGTCGGCTGTCCGGACACCGGCGGCAGCTGCCGTGCCTCGCCTCTGCCGTCCATCGAGTCCCCAAAACGGCCGCCCCTTCCGCCCCTGCGGCCGCCGCGGCGGCCGCCGCGGCCCCGCTTCGAGACGCCACCGTCGACGGTCGCATGCGCTCCGCGCCCACCGCCGCGGCCGCCGCCCCGGCCGCCGCGACGGCCGCGTCCCGAACCCCGCCTCCCGCGACCCCCATCACGACCCTCACCGACCATTAAAGTTCCCGACTAGTCCTGAGCCTCAGGACCTAGTGCGAGGAGGCTCTGCAGAACAGGCCGCCCCGCTCGGGACGGAGAGCGAGGCGCGGGGGGTGCAAGCGGGCGGGCGGGCGCGCGGACCGGTAGACGGGCGAGCGCTCGGTCGGCCTCGTGCGGGGTGCGGGCGCGAGAGGAAGACCGCAGACGAGATGCCAGATCGCGGAAAAGAACCCCGACGACGCCGCGGTGATTCCCCGCGACGCGCGATCGCCCGAGGCGGCCGCTCCTCCGTGTCTCCCGCTGCGTCTCGGGACGCGAACGCTCTTTCGGTCCGCGCGCGCGCGCCCTCCGCTTCCCCCGCCCAGCATCCCTCTCGCCGCTCCTCCTCTTGGGCGAGCGCGCGCGCGGAGCTTCCGAATGGCCACCCGCGCGCCATCCCGCAGCATCGCAGTCCGCGACCCTACACGACGCATTCTTGGCAGGTCTGCATATTTCGCTCGTGTGTCGAGGAGGCTCGCGACCTCCACCGAGGCGTTCTTGAACTCCTGACGCGTCTCCCGCGTCGCTCGGGTCGTTCGCGCGGCTTCTTTCCCCCTCGCGGACGGAGACTTTTCGGTGCGTACGGTCGGATCGCGGCCGATCGCGGCTTCGATGGTTTTGCGAACACGACAGGGGTTTTCGAGGTGATGCTCGCGCAGTTCGCGGCTCCTCCTGGCGCAAGCGGTGTCGCACCGGCGGCGTCTCGACGACGCCGGCGGCGCCCGCGAGAAGTGTCGACGGGCGCTGGCGACGCGTCTGCTCTCCGCGATGAGGTCAAAACCCGTTTCGTCCCCACCCAAGGCGTCACCCCGCTGTAAAAGTTCGGTTGCCAGCAAACGAACCTCCGTGGTCTTTCCTGGGGATCTGGAGCCTCTTTGTTGCCCTCTTCTCCTCCGTGCTCTCCGAGCGCACGGACGTGCACGTGTGCATCCCCGTCCTTCCTTCTCACCTCCCAACCGACGTCGCTTTCCCTTCTCAGTCAGCGCATCGCAGCTTTGGCATTGCTTGCGGATCCAAAGGCTAGGAGAAAAAAAGATGGCGGACGTCGAGTCTGGCTACGAGTCGCTGCCGCAGAGCCTTCCCGAGGGACGTGAAGGGCTCTTCCCGGTGCCCAGCGTGCCCGAAGCGCGGAGCGCCTCTCCCGACGGTCGCGCTTCCGAGCCTGCACCGGCCTCGCATGCCGGCAGCCGCATTCCTTTTCCTCCTCCGCCGGCAGGATCGAGCGAGGACGACGGGTCTCCAGAGCCGCTCCCGCGGCGCCGATTCGACCTCGTTCTGTGGGTCTGCCGAATCATGAACACTGCGACGATGCTCAGCGCCGCGGCGTGCATGCTCTGCTTCGTTCTCGCCCTCGCCATGCGCATCGACATTCCGATGAAGTGCTTTGACGATCACGTGCGCCAGGCGTTGCGGACCTTTGGCCTTGGCGTCTGCGCGCTCGTCGTGCTGGTCGAGCTCGAGAACACGTGGCTGGCCAGCTGGTGGCCCGTCCTGGACGCGTGGGTTCCGCGGTCGGTTTTCTACGCATTCGTCGCTCTGTTCACCTACAACACCACGCTTCCCGAAGGCGACGACAGCACCGAGTTCCATCGCACGTTCGCGCTCTTCAGGCTCATTTCGTGCTCTGCCATGTTTGCGTGCTCCATCATGTACGCGTGTGGATGGGTCTGCTTCCTCGGAACGCTCAAAGGCGCCCGCGTCCGCGCCATGGCCGACCGAGACAATCTCGCGGCCGAGTACGCCGCCATCGAGGCACGCAGGCAAGAGCTTGAAAGCCTGCTGCAGCACTGAGAGCAACGCTGGGGAGCAGCCTCCCATGCATCTTCATGCAGCTTTTTGTTTTTGTTTCCCCTTCGGTATATCGGTATCTCTTTCCCCATCGTGTGCAGCCCCCACCTCGCCTCGGGTCGTTGTTTGTTTGCCCGCCAGTAACGGCAGGGAGGGGAAAAGCGAGGGTGAGCCTGGGAGTGCCACGGCACAGAGATGGCGGGTCGGCGGTGGAGTGCACCGGGCTCGCGATCCTTCTTTTGCGCTTTTCGCCTGCGATTTTGTGCGAACGCGCGCGCGCATGCATTTTCCGTCGTTCGCTGGTTGCGCTTCTTCGCATCTTCGCCTCTTCCCTCGCGTTCCCTCGCCCTTTTCCCTTTTTTTCGTCGAGTTTCCTTGCTTTTTCCCCTTTTCTCTTTGCGTTTTCTCGCCTTCTTTCCTTTCCCCTTTCCGCTTCGTTCTCCACGTCGCGGGAGGCGTTCGCATGAAAGGGTCTCGGACAGCGCACGACGACGACGCGCGGTGAAGCATCGACGGCGAAGCGGATCGCAGGACGAAGAGCGGGCGAGCGTTCTTAGAGGGGAGCCGCTGCAGGATGACGGCCGATCGAGCGCGAGGGAAGCGGCGTGCGGGATGTTGCGGACGGCGTTGCGGTTGTGATGTCGGTGGTGCTTGCACGAGATGCACTCCACTCGCCGCGCCGGGCCGAGATCGTCTCCAGGCTTCGGCTCCCGAAACCGTTCCCGGGACCATGCCGGACGCGCGCGCGCGGGCGGCGCGGGAAGGCGGGAATGCGCATGAGGCCCGAGCTCCCTCCCATGCGCGACGCGCGAGGGGAGCCAAGCGACGCGCAGCGGGTCGCCTCCTCGCTGCTCTTTGATCGACTGGGGGCGCTTCGTTCCGAGCCGCTGGGGCGCTTCAGCGTGGCCCGCGGGCCGCTAGCGCGATGCGGAACGTATTCTTCGTAGCGCGGCGCGAGCGCCGCGCTGCGGAAGCCGGCCTGCCTGCTTCCTCTGGCGAGGTTGTCTTGGCGTGCCGCGATGAAGACAACGACTTTTTGTGGGTCATGACCAGCGAACTCTGCGTGGCCTGTCTCGACTTGGGATCTGGCGAGGTGCGCGAGCCGCGGAGGGCGCGAAAGAGCGCTGGCCGCAAGGAAATGAAGGCCTGGAGGGACCTGCCGCTTTTGCCTGCGACGAGGCGGCGCCGCGCAGGCGCGCTTGTTCCATGCATCTCTGCGCCCCATCCACCCTCTTCCATCCATCGTCTTCGCAGGTTTTGGACTGTGCCTGGCTGCGCGACGAGTGCGACGCGGTGGGGTGCCCCATCTCGCTGGGTGCCGCCCCGGCGCACCTCAGCCACAACGCCGATCGGGACGAGCTGTGCGTGGGCCTGACAGACGGGGCGTTGCTGGCGGTGCGTCTTGAGGTCGGCGTCTCTTCGGCGCACCAAGTCGAAGAGGTGGGTGCGCTCGTGGATGGCTTGGTCGCTGGGGCGACAAGCCCCGACGGCGAGCTGCTTGCCCTCCTAACTGGCGGCGGCAAGGTGCTGGTCTTTACCACCGACTGGCAGGTGCTCTCCGAGGCAGATCATCCGCTCCCCCGAAGCCTGAGCGGTCCTATTCAGGCCTTGGGAGGATGCATCAGCTGGCAGAGCGACGGGAAACGCTTCTCGACCGCACTGCAGCCAGCCTTCGGCTCCTCGGCCATCGGCGCTTCGTGGCCCCGCGAGGGCGGCACGCCAGAGGCCGAACTCGAAGAGCTGCCTGGTATGCTTCCCGTGCTTGCATGGCAACCTAACGGCAGGCACCTCTACGCGGCCTCCTGGCGCCGCGGCCTGGGCGCCCCGGAGCGCGAGCCCGCCGCACCGGGCACTTCCAGAACGCCTGGCGATCGCCCGCAGACCGAAGAGCTCCCGGCGTACGCCGAACCGCGGCTCTCGCGACACGTCGCAGCGTGGCGCGCCGAGGCGGCGCGCATGGCCAAAATTCGCGAGCAGGAGGCGGCCGCCGCGGCCGCAAACCCGGGCTACGTCTCGCTCTTTGAGCGCAACGGGCTGCGTCACGGAGGCTTTGACGCGCCTGGCCCTGGGCCCATCCGACTGGCGGCCTGGTCACCGGCGTCGGATGTCCTTGCGTTGGCTGTCGAGGATGCCGCCGAAGCCGGCGCAGGAAAGTCCAGGGTGCAGCTGTGGATGCGCTCAAACTGGCGCTGGGATCTCAAGGCAGAGCTGCCGCTCGAATCGGTCGCCGTCTTCCTCTCCTGGGGTCCTTCCGGCGGCGGTCCTCAGACGCTGCTGGCCGTGTGCGCGGACGGCCGGATGGCCGAGTGGAAGTTGGCGCTGCGGCCGCTCGTTACCGATGCCGGCGATGCGGTCGTCCTCGGTGCGCGCGAGGCGCGTGTGACTCTGCTGGGCGAAGCCGTCGTCCCGCCGCCTCTCTGCGAAGCTCGGTTCCAGCTGCCCGCGGCTTCCGTGTGCGCGGCTGCCTTCCGCCGCAGCGAAGACGACTCGGGCGTTGTGGCTGCAGCGCTCTCCGACGGCAGCATTGTGGTTGGTGCGCCATTGTTCGTGGACGACGAAGACGAGAACGTCGACGGCTACGGCAACGCTGCACGCTCCATCCCCGAGGTCGCGCGCTTTTCCTATCGCGACGTGTTGCCAGCCAATCCTGACGTTCTGTCGCGCTCGCCGGACTCTATCTTCTTCCATCCGTCCGGGGCGCTCTGCCTCGTCGCTCCAGAAGGGCGCGAGCTGATCGTGGTACGCTCTCGTAAAGGCTTGCGGAGGGGGTTGTGCGGGGAGATAATGAATACGGTTCATACCGCGGCCGATCGCGGCGATGCAGAGGTGCCGCGAGGCTTCGGTGCAGAGGTGCTGCGATGCAGAGGCGTTGCGGTTGGTTGCGGTTGGTTGCGGTCGGTTGCCGTAGGGGGAGATCACCGCTGTGCGTGTTGTTTGGTCGAAGAGGAGCCCCTTGGTGGAGTGTTGAAACCACATCGGAGGCGTTTCAGTGCACGTTGAGAATAGCCGCTGCACCTTGCATGGATTGCGGCGCTCTGCCGTGCTCGTGGGAAATCGCGCAGGCCCGTTCGTTCGGTGCGCGGTTGCCGCTCGCTGCAACCGTCGTCCAGCCATTCTTCCAAACGCTCGGCTCGACCTCTTACGGTTCCCCGTATTTCGACTTCTCTGCAGGTTTCGCACGAGACAGGAGCTGTGCTCGTCCCGCCAGTGGCGTTTTCCGGTCCGTTCCTTGCGGCCCACGGCGAGGTCGTCGAGCTCGCCGACGGGAGCCTCTGGCACCTGGACGTGGACGAGGGATCGGTTCGTCGGCTCGCGTCGGCCTTTCCTTCGCCGTGCCAGGCGATGCTTTCCTTGGACGCTTGCGAGAACCTCCCCGCGGTCGGCCTTTCCACCCGCGGCGAACTCTTCCTGGCTGCCTCGCTCGTGTCCAAGGACGTCACGTCGTTCGCCATCCGCCACGAGGGCCCCGGCGGGTCCTTCCTGCTCTTCACTACTCGAGGCGAACGCCTCGTCACGCTGCGCGTCAAGGATTTGGTCCAGGCCTGCACCGCGGCGAGCGACCCCGCCGAGGCGGTTGCCGACCGTCTCTCCACGCCCGTGTCGCGACGCGTCGTCGAGCGCGGATCGCAGATCGTCGCGGCTCCAAGCGGAGACCGCTGCGAGATCGTGCTGCAGGTTCCGCGCGGCAACCTCGAGACGGTCCGCCCTCGCGTGCTAATCGTCGAGAGCGTCGCCGCGGCGTTGGACGAGGGGGACGTCAGGGCCGCGTGGGAGGAGGCGTCCGCAAATAGAATCGACCTCAATTTTCTGATCGATTGGCGCTGGCCGGCCGCGTTGGAGAGCGTACCCGAGCTCGTGGACGCCTTGGACGACGTCGACCTCGCCGACCTCATCAGCAGCCTCCGCGATGCTTCGACCCTCGACGATCCGGAGACTGGTTACGGCGACGTTCCCTGCGTGGCGGATGCCAAGAGGGAAAAGGCGGGCGAGCAGCCTGCTGGCGCGGCAGCAAACCCGCCTGTACCGCTCACTGCTTCCAATCTGGATGACGATTCGGCACTCAAGGGGAACAACCCGTACGCCCGCGAGAGCGTCGGTTCCGTTCCGTTGGCGCACGGCAAGGCTGCGGCGGTCTGCCGTGCGGTGGCCCATGCGCTCGAGGGGCGCGAGGACAAACCTTGGTACTTGCGGTCGCGTCTGGCGTGTCGCGTGACGCTTGGGGACGTCGACGGGGCGCTGCTGGAAATCGCAGCCACGCGCGAGCGCGAGGTCGACGCGGCAGAGACGGCCGCAGCCGATGCCGATCGCGTGGACCGCCTGCCCGCGCTGCTGAGGGGCGAGTTGCGCGCCCAACAAGGGCGTCCTCCTCCTCGCGCCGAGGAGGGACTCAAGTATCTCGTTCTCACGCAACGCGAGGACGCGCTGTACCGTGCAGCGCTCGGACTGTACCGTCTCGACCTCGCCTACCTGGTCGTCTCGCATGCCCAAGAGCTCGACCCAGCAGAGGCCACGCACGAGCTTCGCGGCCTTGCGGAGATCTCATCAACGCCGCTGCGGTGCTACACCATCGACGAGCGTCTCGGGCGCTACGATCTGGCGCTCGGCCACCTCCTGGATGCCGGACCAGAGCACTTTGCCAAGGCCCTTGAGCTTGCCAAGAAACGGGGACTTTTGCGTCAGCTTCTGGCCATGCAACGTCGCGGGCGCGGCGAACCGCCCGCAAACGCCGCCAAAAGCGCGACCTTGGAGCCGCAGGAATCGGGCGATGGGGAGACGTCGCCGGGATCTAGTGCTCTGAACGACTCTCGGGCGACGGGCGTGATCCAAGGGGGCGAGGCGGACGTTCTGGACGGTGCTGGGGCACCGGCCCCTCGCACACCGTCTGCGGCCGACCGCAGATCGACGGCGCTGCGGGCGTACGCCGACGATCTCCTGGCTAAGCGACGATTCGAGGACGCGGGCCTCACCTTGTTGGCGGCAGGCGACCCCGGCGCCGCCGCCGACGCATACGCCTCCGGGCTCTTCTGGCAAACGGCGTTGGCTGCGGCAGCCCGTGCGAGGCGCCCCCGCTCGGAACTCGACCGCATGGCTCGAGAGCTCGCTGGAGATCTCGTGTCGGCGACGCGTGTCTCTGAGGCTGCTCAACTCTTGCTGGAGCACCTCAACGACGAGGACGGCGCCGTTCGCGCGCTTGCCGAGGGTAACGTCTGGCGCGTGGCCTCCAGGGTGGCGCTGGCAAGAGGGCGGCCCGACTTGCTGGATTCCGTCGTGGCGCCTCGCGCTGCCGCTCGGACGGCGGAAATGCTCGAAGACTTCACCGACACGCGCGAGCGGCTGGCAAAGTACACCGCGCGTCTGTTGGAGCTTCGCCAGCGACGCCACGCCATGCAGGTAAGTGCGGCATCTCAAGGAGGGCTCCGCCCATGCTTCTCTTGGGCGGCTCGTGGACAGGGCGGTGCGCAGCGCGAAGCGTGCTCTGGCGCGGCGTGTTGCTTTGGTTTGCCTTTTCTGCTCTTTCGGTGACGGCGAGATTTCGGCGCCGTCTCGCTCTTGCGCTCCTCTCCACTTGTCCCCTTGAATGTCTTTCGCGCCTCTGCCCGCCTTTGCGCCTCTTTCTCTCCCCTGCTCGTGTTTTCCTCACGCTTTCGTTTCTCTTGCTTCCCTTGCAGGCTGCTCTGGTGGCGAGGCGCGAAGCTGGCGGCGCGGGGTCGGACTCTGGGCTCGACGACGACGACGACGGCGCCGCCAGCGTCGTCACGGGAATCAGCACCGTCGGCGGCATGAGCGCCTACTCGGTGGCTACGACGACTGCGACGGCAACCACGACGATGACGTCTGTGTCGGCGAGCACGGTGGGTGGCCGCAAGGCGGCGAGACACCTGGCGAAAAAGGCCGAGCGCCGCGCGCGCAAGGCCGCCCGTCGCGGGCGCGTGCGCCAGGGCTCCCCCGTCGAGGAAGAGGCGCTGTGCCGGCACTTGTTGTCGCTGCGCCCGAGCGCCGGAGCTCTCGAAGAGGTTGGTGCGCTGGCCGAGCTGCTGGTTCTCTTGGGCGCGGAGCCTGATGCTCGCAAGTTGCAGGCGGCAGCCTCAGAGACGCTCTCGGAAGCTGACAAGGCTGCTGCCGAGGTTCTGTCGGAGCCTCCGCCGGCGCAGCCAGGCTCCGAGGTGGCACCTGCGGACGAGTTTCGCGATCGCGTCGCGCGCGATCGTGCCGAGACGGGCAAAATCGAGTGGAAGTGGGACTTGCTACGCGACTGACGGCTCGACGCCCACGCTTTCCGAGGGCAGGCGACTTTTGCCAAGGCAGGCCTCTGCTGTCGCAAAGGGGGGCCGACCCGATCTGGTGGGCTGGGGCGCCGGTTGCGCAAGTAAAGCTTGCCTGTTGCCCGCC
>PEIA01000091.1:0-19108 GCA_003613005.1 Prototheca ciferrii
GTCACGCCGGCACCGCTGCGCGGGGGAGAGCGAAAGGACGGTGGGTGAGATCGGGGACAAGGAGAGGGAGAAGGGGGAAGGGAGGCGCGGGGCGGCGGGGAGAGAGACGACCTTCGCGCTCGCCTCCTCGCGAGATCGGACGCCGACGCGCCGGCGCGTGAACGCAAACCGACAGAGGCGCTCGGCATGGTGTGATAGCGCGAGCTGCGGGGGCCCGACGCATCATTGGGATGCGAGCTACGTGGGCACGACGTAGGGTTGGGATGCGAGCTGCGCGTGCCCAATGGCGCTCGCATCCCCCCCCGCGGGAAGAGGGCGACACGCCGTGCCGGAGATTCCGCCGGGACACGTCCGCGCGGCGGTGAGGACCGCGGGCGGAGGAGGCGCGATGGGGGCGGCGACCGCTCGTAGCCAATGGTGCCGTCGGCGGCTCCCGTTTCCGCGGTGAGCGAATCGATGCCAACTGCCGGAACTCCACTCGCGCGTGGTCGACTCGTGCATCGCTTCCCTCCCTTTCCCTCCCTCCCTCCCTCCCTCCTCCCCCGCGCCGGCCCCTCCCGTTCCCAGCCAACTCCGCTGGACGCCTCCCCCCGGCCTCCCGCGAGATCCCCCCCCTCGGGCGTCCCTCGTCAGCGCCTCACGCGACTGCGCGCTCCGAGTCCACCGCGCTCTCGGCCGGCACGCACAGCAGGACGGCTCCGAGGAATTCGCAGATTCCAGCAAGGATGACAATTTGCCACATCTTCAGGGCGCGCGACGACGCCACGGTTCCGAACGAGTTGGCCAGGTCATTGGCTGCGAGAGGGCGGGCGCGGGAGGCCCGCAAGGTGAGAGTTAGGCTCCGAGGGGGCGTGGAGGCTGAGAGGGAGCGAGTGGCGGAATGCTCGCGGCGGCTACTCGCGCTGTGCGCCGCGTCGCGTCCTGCCCCGACGCACATCCAATACCCATCGCCGCTCCCAGAGCGAAGATGATGGAGAATCCGAACACCTGCGCGGAGGGAACGGTGCGGCGGCAAGGTCGAATCGGCGAGCCCTAGTGGCGACGCTGACGTGCGTGGAGGAGGCGAGGGTTGCCGGAGCCGGGGCGAAGGTCGAGCGTGCAGTGCGTCTCGCGCGCCGACGAAGAGCCCCAAACAAGCCACACAAACGCACCCATGTGTATTCGTCGAGTGCTCCCGCCATGCTGGCCTTGCTTCGGAAGAAAGGCTCTTAGCGAGCAACGGCGATCGAGGCGGAGGAGAGGAAGAGGGAGCAAGGGCCGGGGGGGGTGGGTGGGGGTCGTGTTTCGTGCCGCAGGACCCTTTTCGCCTCGGCGAAGGAGAGAGCGCGAATACCGAGGGGATCCCCTCACGATGGCTGATGGAGAGACTGCGCGCATCGCTCGGCGGCGCAACCTCTTTTGAGCTCTCCTTGCGTACTGCCGCGCGCGCGAAAAGAGAATCCAGCGGTGGCGGGAACTTGCAGCTCCTGTATTCGCCCGCTCCGCTCTGCCGGCGTTGAGGCAACACCGCCGCCGAGCAGTTTCAATGGGCATGCAAGCGGCATACGGGCGTTGGGGGAGACGACGGCGCCCGATCTTGGTTTGAAAACCCTGCGCCCCGGCGCGCGGGGCGCCGAGTCCGGCGCGTTCGCGCGGACCGCGCAGCGCAGACCGCGCGCTTTGCGCGGTGTCGGCGCTTCGCTCGGCTGGGAGGCGAGCTCTGCAAAATTTGGCTCGACTAGACCCGTACCGTCTCAATGGAAAATGCAGAAGCGAGTTTCATCGGTCGATTCGCGCCGGCGGCTCGCGCCTAGGAGGGCATGAGTCGCTTCCCCGAGCGACGAAACTGCCCCCCTCGCCCGACGTCGCCACGTGGCCGACCGGTCCACGTGGGCCGCGCCCGTCCGGGACGGCGAAAGCGGGCGAGTTCCTTTCGGACTCAGTTTGCCGACGCCGGGGGCGCCGATCGCCTGTAGAGCGGACCGCTGCGGTACTCACGCCAGCATGGCACACACAATGCCCGTGGGCTAGCTGGGAAAGCCTCGAGATCGCGCATCGCGCCGCCGCGCCGCGTCGCGGGGAGCCGTGGGGGTGGCGGAAAGGGAGCGCACTCCCGCCCGCGGACGCGTCGCGAAAGGCATCTCCAGCGCAACCCAACGCGGTCGGCGACCAATGGACTCGCGCAGAGAACACGTCGGTCCGGTATGGCTGTTCGTTGCCAGGGGTCGATCGGCGCAGAATTCTCGAGGATGGGCGGATCGGCGCCGAGCGTAGGCAGCCACCTGCCGCGCGGTCGCGTCGTCGCGTCGCTCGGCGGGAACGCTCGCGGCGCTGCGACGCAATGAGAAGGTTTTCGCTTTAATAACACGTTTGGATCATCTCTACAGAGCTTAAATCGACCCGTATTGGGGTCGATATCGCTTCCGAGTCCGCGCCGCGCAATGATTCGCGCCGCGGGGGGGGGAACGGGGAGGAGAGCGGGTGATAAAGGACGGAGGTGAAGGGGAGGGGGGACGGGGGGTCGCCTCCAGCTGGGGAGGGGGGAAGGGCCGAGAGGGGGAGAGTGCAGCGGTAAACGGGAGCTGGGGGGGGGAGGGCGGTGACGAATCGGTCTGGGCTCGCACAGCCATCCCCGACGCGCCGAGGTCGATCCTTCGCTTTCCGCCCAGTTTCCCCCAACCGCGCCTCACGCATATCCGTCAGCACGAGGCATTTTTACTTCCAGTCCAATATGGGCACCCACGAGAAGAAACGCCGCGCCCGGGAGCACGATGCTGCGCAGCCCCCCCTTGTCTCTTGGGTGCCACGCCACTTTGACAGCGCGACGGGGATGGTCGGCGCCGAGCCTTGCGAAGCAACTGCGGCAAGTGCAATCGTTCGATATCATCGGCGGAACGGGCACCATTGGAACCGAACTCGACATCCGAGCTCGCCGGTGCTTTCGGATCGAGGGTCGGATGGGGGGCGGAACGCGGGCGCAGGACAGCATCAGCAGGCACGGGGACGTGACGGGACAAGGGGCAAGAGCTCTCCGCGCGCAGGGTTCACGAGTCAGACCCACGCGGCAAGGTGTACATGCGCCGTTCGCTGCAGAGGGATCGGGCAGGTAGCTTGCTTTTTCAAGCTTTCGAAAGAGCACCCGAATGCTGAGCAGCATTGCACGACCACCTCGGGCTCGTTCTGCCGCAGACCCCCAAGCTGGCCAACCCGAACGCCCGAGATATTGCAAATGCATGCGCCGTATCAACGTTACAACAGCTGCGCGCCGAACGCTTTCCCACCGCCACGGCGCACTGTGCTCACGTCCCGCCACTGACGTCTCCTCCCCCTTCCCCATCGTGAGGCGCTGACGTGCGCAACCCGTCGGGGCGGGCTCAACCCGCAGTAATCAAAGGGAGGAGAAACAAAAGAAGAACGCTAACGCGTGTGTGTGTGGATACAGGAAAACCGGCAAGGCGGCTGGGGCAGGGAAAACGGGCGACAGCGGGTGATTGTGCATGCGATTTTGAGACATCGAGAAGAAAAAAAGGAAAGAGACAAACCGTCACCGTCAAACGAGTTGTCTCATTTGTGAAAATACACGAAGAAAATGGAAAGCCGTAAAAAAAAAAAAAAAAAAAAGTCAAAAGGGCAGACCAAACGCGAGAACCACGGCAGGTGTTGCAAACCAGCGGCGGAGAAAAGGGTAGGAGCGGTCGGAGGATGGGCCGTTCGTGGAAAAAGCACCGGTCGCTTTCAGGCACGATGCGCCAGGGCGTTGAAGCACCCTCGAGCGCAAAAGACAAAGGCGCGTACGACAGGCTGCTGGCCGTGGTGAAATGGACGCCGCAGAGGCCGCGAGGAGAGGAGCGAGGCGAGCAACGGACACGGGTCGCAGCACGGAGCGATAGGTCGCCCCATTGCGTCTCGAGAGGGTCAAAATGCTGCATGCAGAGCGATGCAGCGTGCGGTCACGGGAATCACGCTCGAAAGCAGACGACTCGTGCCGATTCCGCTGTGGCCCGCTCTCATGCACGAAAGAAGAGTGCTCGACCGATCTCACAAACGCGCCCACGTGTACTCGTCGAGTGCAACCGTCATCGTGGCTAGTCTTCGACCTCGAGAACAGGGCTCTCAGAGTCTAGAAACGGTGCAGAAACGGCGAGTCACCCCATGAGACGCAATGCCGCGGCAAGGACCTGTCCAAGTTGGCGGGTAGTGGGGCGACGGAAATGGAAGAGGTCTCCGCACGACGAGGGCCGCGGAGAGACAGCGCAAGCTCCTCCGAGCCGCCGCCGCCATTAATCTTCTCGCCGCGGGACGTCGCCCGCGCGAAAATGGAATCCCACCGCGGTGGGAGCTTGCAGCTTCTGTACTCGCTCGCTCCGCTGGGCTGACGGCCTGGAGCTGCCGTACCCAAACGGCCGACCCACTGCAACCGCGACGCTCGAAACGTCCCCTTCAGCCGCGAGGCTGCTCAAACGCGCTCTGTTGGATCGATGCACCGCCGCGCAGAACGCAAAATCTGACGCGTTCGTGCTGTCCGCGCCGCGTAGTTCGCGCGAGTTGCGCAAAGGCGTCCGGTCCGTTGGATCCTCCATGCCGAAAGATGGACCCTCCCAAGCGACCGCCGCGAGCTCGGTCGTCTTGTTCCCGCCCAAATAGCCGGCAATTTGCGTTCGGCGATTCTGGTGCGGCAGCGGATGCCCTGGATCGCGCGAGTCGCTTCAAGGCGAGTCGGAACCGCCACCTTGCAAACCGCTCCACGTGGCAGGGCAGCTGCGCCGGTGACCCCCGCGCCTAGGCGAGGGACACAGCGCGACCTTTCGAACGAAGCGACGTGTGCATGGGCCTGCAACAGAAGAGGCCTGCAGCAACGTCTCCCATCCCGAGAGACCGAGCCTGCGCGCTGGTTCGACGTCACCCTCGAGCCGACGAGAGCGCGCAAACCGGCGGCCCTCGTCGTTGCCTCCCGACAGCAGCGTCCCTTCTTGCAACTGGCATGGCCGACTGCGCTGCGCAGCGCCTCGATACAAAGGGGCCCGATTACACGAAAGAATACGCGCGCGGGGGAGCAAGCACGAAACGCGCAGAATAAAAGAAGAGCGCGTGTGCGACGGCGGAGGGACGCAGGTGCCATGTCGCTGCCCCCCAAACCCTCCTCGCACCGCCTGGGCGCAGATGACGCCGACCGCGAGGTCAATCCTTCGATGCTGTTTCCACTCAGCACAGGCACGCCCCACCGCCCACCCCTACCCCACCACCCCGAGTCTACGAAAATGCACAATCCGACGCGGGTGTGCGTGGCGCGCGCGCAGCGACCGTTCGCTCGGCGACGCCCACCCCGTCAGGGCGAGCCAAGATCACGCCGCCCCAGCCAGGTCCTCGATGTCGGCGGCTCTGGACTTGAAAGCCTCGAGCTGCTCGTCCTTGCTCAGGTCGTAGCGGCCTCTCCAGTACGTTCGGAGCGCGTCATCCTCCACCGCGCGCGTGGTCGCCGCCAGAACCGCGTCGAGCCATTCCCCCGCGTTGTCCGCATGCACCCCGCCGAACCAGTCTCCGTCCACGGGCCATCCTGCCCCCCAAGCGATCACGTTGCCAGCCTGCACGTGGCCGCCGACGTGGCTCACCCGCAGCACGGTGACAGAGCCCGAGAGGCCCTTGGCCGACAACAACGCATCCAGCACCTCGCTCAGCTGCCCGCCAAGCACGCCGCAACGCGAGTCGCGCGCGCCGTGCGCGCACACCAGCAGATAGAGGTGCTTGCGCTCGGCTGCGGAGAGCGGACCAGGCACGTACGCGGGTCCGGCCTCGCGCTTCTCCACAGCGGCCACGACGGCGTCGTTCAGGCCTTCGAGGGGAATCGCGCCCAGATCCTCGCAGGGCGGGAAGAACAGCACGCGCGCCTTGCCCTCCCCGGGCGAAGGAAGTTCTCGCACACCCTCGTACGCCAGCAAGTTGACGCCCTTGATTTTGGTCGCCTTGATCGCGCGCGTCAGGAGACCCAAAGGCGCCACGCTGCGGGGGGTGGGAAAAGCGAAAGACACGGGCGAACGTAAGGAAAAAAAAAAGATGGACGAGCAGGCATGAGAGGAGCTCAGACGCACTAGAGCCGCGAGGACGCGGCAGGCACGTTCGCTCCACGCCAGCGTCGAATCTCCCCCTCTCGAATCTCCCGGAGAGACAGGAAAACGCCGGCTCGGCGCAGCTGCAAGCAAGGCGAGCTCATCTCCGTCCCGGCCTGGTCGACGGTCTCCGGCCCCATCGCTCGGCACTTCTGCTTCCCTTCTGCCACGCCACCTTGCGAGCAATCCCCGCGCTCCTGTGCCACTTCCCGTCCCCTCTGCTGCTGCGCCCCAACTCGACACACCTTTCCACTCCCCTAGGCCACCACGCTCCGGGCGTCGGGTCGTCGCACTCGCCGGGCGGCAGGCGCACGAGAACGTGGTACCGAAACGGCTTGACGCTCCCAGCCTCCGCTCCCGTGCACGTCTTAAGCAACTCGGGGTCGCAGGTCGTGCAGGGGCTGAGCTCGGCCGCGCGCGGGGACGTCGCCGAGGTAGCGCTC
Source organism: Prototheca ciferrii (assembly GCA_003613005.1). Lineage (NCBI taxonomy): Eukaryota > Viridiplantae > Chlorophyta > Trebouxiophyceae > Chlorellales > Chlorellaceae > Prototheca > Prototheca ciferrii. The sequence goes on from PEIA01000091.1 coordinate 6,527, forward strand.
CCGCGAAGAGACGAGACCAGCTGCCGAATGCCGCCGAACATGGCGCCACAGAGCTGGAAAACTGAGAATCCAGGTCCACCCCCGACCGTAAAAGCGGAGCGGGAGCCGAGCGATCCTGACGCCGCGGTGCGAAGCGTTGGGTGATCTGGTGGTGAAGCCCCCGTGCGCGCGCGGGAAGGGCTGATGGCGGTGCGAGGAGACGCCGAGGAGAGTCCCCGACCGGCCGCAACGGATCGCGAGGCGCCTGGCGCTTTGGTAAAATGAGAAGAAAAGGACGAGAAGAAGCGAATAGAGCTGCCCGAGCACCGGTTCTGCCCTCCTTTTGGAAAAGAAAAGAAACAACAGGAACGATCGCGTCGGGACAGGGAAAAAGCAGAGGAGGAGCGTGGAATCGGAGAGGGACGGGACAAATACAAGGTGACGCAAATGCCACAGCGCCAGGAGGCAAGCGGAGGCCACGACCAGACGGACGGGAACAACGACCACGAAAAAGCGGCGGAGAATGATGGAGGGGTGAGCGGATGCATGAGGCGGGAAAGGGGCGCGCAAAGAGGACAGGCCGTAAGACCGACAGGCAAAGCGGCAGGGGCCGCACATGAGCGAGGCGGTTGTCGATCGTCTTCCAAATCTTCCAGCTGTTTTTGGCGCCCCTTTAATTGGTGTCGGCGACGATCCTGCGCACAGCGACATCGAGCTGGCGGTCTCGCTCACGCTGACGCGTCTCTCGCGCGCGGTGCAGGCTCAGGCGCTTGGCGTCCCACGAGCGCACCAGGCGAGTCGGCCAAGGGATGGCCTGCCGGAAGAGGCTCGGAGAATGCGCCCCCGAGCGGCCCTGAGGAGACACCGAGCCGTGCGAAGGCCCTCCCCTCCCCTCGATCGGCTGCTCGGCGTCTCCGCTCGCGAGGGGCAAAAAGCCCCGCGCCTGCGGCAGGTCGCGGGGCCCGCGGTGCGGCGAGGCGCCCCCTCCGGCGGCGGACGAACCCACCCCCCCGCGCAGCGGCGCGACCCCGCCGCCGTGCGTTTGTGAGGAGGATCTGGGCGCCAGCGGCGAGGCGACGGCGGTGACGGACGCGGCGCCCCCCGGCATCGCGGCACTTCCGCCAGGGCCCCCCACCTGCACCACGCCTGCGGCGCGTCGGAGCGCCTCGACATGTTCCGCGTACCTCTCGTAGGGCGAAAGGTCCCCTTTGGCGCGTCCGAGCCAGAATTCGGCGCAGTTCTCGACGACGCCGCGGTCGAACGGGTTGTCGAAGACGCCGTACGGCGGCACGGGCGCGTGGAGGTAGCCGTACCGGTGCCTGTTGGCCTGCTCGTTCAGCGTCAGGTTGAGCGCCGCGCCGACGAGCACGCGGCCGAGAAGAAAGAGGTCCATCACGAAAATCGGAAACCACAGCGCGGCGAGCATGCCGAGCCCCGGCCGCGCCATGGCCAAGTTCCAGGCGGCCGATGCGAGGGCCAGGCCATGCGGCGGGGCGGCCAGCAGGGCGTGCCCGGCCGTCGCCGTCGCGAGCGGCTCGCCGTTGGCCTCGGCAAACGCCTCCTCCTCGGCCATGTTAGAACCGAGCGAGCCGGCCGCAGCGCCCGATCCTGCGAGCAAAACCACCTGCGCGTAGACGCGTCGCAGCGACGTGAGCACCCCGCCGGAAAGCGCCCGGCGGCCGTACACGCCGCCGTCGCCGGACGCGCCCCGCGTAGCCTCGGCGGCCGCGGCGGCGAAAAAGCCCCACGCCCAAGCGATCAGGCCGCCAAAGAGGCCGAGCAGGTAGACGCCGAAGAGCGCGCGGTTCTTCTCTCCGATGCAGCGATCCACAACGGGGCAGTGGTGGTCCATTTCGAGCACGCACGCATCGCAGTACGGACAGTGCTTGGAGCGGATCGGACGGTACGAGTCGCACGTAAAGCACCACGCCGGATGCGCGGCCACCAGCGCGGGCGGAGGCGGCGGGCGACGCGGCGGAGGCATGGGCTCGCCCCAGCGGCGAGCTGGCCGCAGGTGCCGCGGCAGCAGCGGCAGGGGCACGCCGCTGGGCGACACGGAACCCACCCTCCCCGCGGCGGCGCCTCCTCCCGCCGCGGGTTTTCCTCCAGCAGATATGACCTCGCCGCCCGCGCCGCGCTGGCAGCAGTCGTCCCGTCGGTGCGCCGCGTCCCCGCCCTGCGGCCGGTGCCCCCGCTCGAGGTCGTCGCCGCTCCCCTGGCCACCCGCGCCTGCGCCTTGGCCGCGTTCCGAGCTGCTCTCCACGAAGCCTGGGTCGGAGCGCGGGAGCCTGAGGTGGCAGACGACCGCGGTGCCGCCGAAGATGGCGAGCGCGAGGGCGGACGGCCAGGCGAGCATCGCGAGCGGGTAGACGCGCAGGAAAAAGCTGACGATGAAGATGAGCTCGAGGGAGAGGATGAGCGCAAAGGGAAAGCGGGAGAACGGGAGGTCCTTGGAGTTCCCCCCGCCGAGGCGAAGCATGACGAGGACGACCGAGAGGGAGAAGACGAACGGTGCCAGGACCAGGAGCGCAAAGGTGGGCAGCACGCCAGAGTCGGCCAGAAGCGCGTACAGGCCCACGAAGATGGGCGGAAAGGCGAGGTCGAGGCTGCCGACGTAGGCCTTGCGGTAGAGATCGAAGCAGCTGGGATCGCGCTCGAGCGCCGCCCAGGCGGCGTCCTCGGGGTCTGGGCCCACGCGTGCGGCGCCGTCGGGCTCCACGGCCGTCCCGGGCTCGACCGAGGTCGAGCGCGCGACGGCCGCGGCCAGCAGCCGCGGGTCGAGCAGCGCGGCGGCCTGAACGCCCGCCAGAAGCGACGCGGACGACGGCGCGCGATTGTTGACCAGCGCCAGCGCCGCGGCCGACGCCGCCGACGACGTCGAGGCGCCAGACCCCGAGGCGCCGGATCCGGCAGTCGCCGCCAAACCACCCATCGGGGACGACCGGCGCCCCGGCACCGCCGCACCCGGAAACGCCGGGGATGACGACGAAGGAGACATGCCTGCGAAAAGGAACAAAGGGGGAGCACAAGAAAGGAGGCGAGGTGAGAAAGCGAAAAGGCGACGGGCAAACGATGGGAGTTGAGGGGTCCTCCAGGGACGAGCCCGAACAGATGCCCCCCGCAGAAGGCTCTGGAAGCGTCGCACGGCGATGAAAGCGGCTTGCAAACGCCGAATGTTGTACGAGCATCAATCAGTGCGATCTTCAACCAGCTCTCCGCGGGGACGGCATCATCCAGCGTGAACCAGTACAAACGCAAACCAGCCTACCCATCCACCTCCTCCCCCTACCCCGCCCACACACATGCACGTCCGTGAACGTGCGTGCGCGGATGCGTGTGTTTCCCGTCGCCGCGTTCTAAGATGCCTTGTAGGACCGCGTGGCTGTCGCCAGCGTCGAGACGCACCGGCGGTGGAGGGAAACGGGGCTCTGGCCGAGTGTCCAACGACTCCCGCGGCGCCCGCTGGCGCAAACGCCGCGTTCCAGGCGCTCGCGATCGGCGAGCGGTCGAGGTCGATGGGCTGCGCTACGCCGGATTGGCCGACACGTTGATTGGCGGCAGCGACGGCCGCAACGGCAGCGGCGACCTGTTGCGGGTCGCCGCTTCGCACGGCCTGCCGCAAAAACTCCTGCGACACCTCCTGCGAGATGACCCGAAGGCGACCCAAGCCCTGCGCGGACAGAGGCCTCGGGTCGACCGCCGCCCCCTTGTGCGAGACCGACACAGAACCGGAAGCCAACGCGGGACCCTCGTCATCCGGCTGGGGAGAGCCGTCGCACGACGACCGGTCCTCGTGAATGCCATGCACCGATGACACTGATGCCAGCGAGTCTGCCACGCTCGGCGGCAGCGGAAGCAGCCCACCCGCAGGGGCGATCGTGGGCGCCTGCAAGAGAGAGAGAGAGAGAGAGAGAGAGAGAGAGAGAGAGAGAGAGAGGGAGTGTGTGCGTTTGAGAGTGAAAAAAAAAAAAAAAAAAACGGAAGAGAGCCGACGAGCATGGAACGGTGAGGATGAGCGGCGACGCGAGGTCTGAGCTACATCCCCGCGGAGTGCGCACTCCCCGACGCGCAACTAAACGCATCGGGGGACGTGGAAAGCTCTGGGTCGTCGCACTGCTTCTCGGCTCCAAAGCTGAGCCCTCTTCGCCGTCACGACCTCGTCCTCCCAGGCTTTCCTCCTCCACGCGTCGACCCTCAGACGTGCCCCCATCGGGCGGTCTGCAGCCTCTCGGCTGTTCCGGCCTTGCGTCCGCTGCCCTCCGCGCTCCCGGACCGCGGCTGGCCGCCTCCTCATCGCCGCCCCCGCTCGAAGCGGTCAGCCCGTAACGAAGCCGAGGCCATCTGCGCTTTCCGCAGCGTGCGTCCGATCGCTTGCGATTTCTTGGCGCCAAAGGTCGTCCGCGATCCGCGCGGCGCCGACCGGCCACCCTGTCCTCTCCCTGCCCTGCGGGGGCGTCCCGAGCGCGCCTTTGCCCGTGCAGCGCCTGGGCCACGGGGCGGCAACGCCGTCCCCAGCCCAAGACCGCGGCCGACCATCGCGGCGTCGCTCGCCACGCTCGGTGGCAACACGCGACCGACAGACCGCCGCCAGGGCGGCCCTGCATCGATCCGCCGCGGCGGTCGCGCGCTGGCGTCCACGCTGCCACGAGCCGCGCGCTCGCGGCGGTCTTCCAAGGGCGCGGGGGCGCGCGCGGGAGGCGCCGCCACGACGCGGCGGTTCGCCGTTCGCTCGGAGGACGGTGTGTCAGGCTCGCCTCGGCTATGCGCCGCCGCGGTTCGCCGCGGATGCGACGGGAATTGCCCGTCGCCATGCGTGTGAATTTTCGGGGAAGGTATTACACAGAGACCGGGTTGAGGGAGCGGGAGCGAGCGCGGAGCGGAGGGTGGAGGGATTTGTGGGAGGAAGGAGGAATTTGGGGATGAGGTGCGGAGACCCAGTGTGGGGGGCGCACGGGGATCGGGACGGGACGGCAGAGGCGACGGCGGTGCGCATGGCGGCGAAGAGCCGCTTCGACGCGCGGTGGCGCGCGGGGCGCTCAATCACCAATGGATTTGTGCGCCCGAGGCGGCTGTCGTGCTGGGGCGCGTGCGTCGAGCGCTGCTTGGCCGTCCCATCCGCGGCATCGTCTCGTGGGGCGCGTGCCATTGCCCTTTTTTTCTGTTTGTTCTTTTTTTTTCTGTCTCTCTCCCCCCCCCTCTTCTCCTTTCGCGCCTTGCTTGGTATGCGAGCGTCTCGTCTATTCGTCTCCGAGGCTTCTGGTTGCGATTTCGAGGACGTTGTCGGAGACTCCCTTGGTTCCTGCGATCCTGCGGAGCTGTTCCTTGATGAGTCCCGCGCGTTCGTCGTCGTAGTCTCTCCAGCTTCGGAGGGTTCCGACGACGCGTGCGGCGACTTGTCTGTTTGCCGCGTCGAGCCTGAGGACCGCGTCTCCGATGAAGGCGTATCCGGATCCGTCCTTGGCGTGGAAGTTGACGGCCGACCTGGCGAATCCGAGGAAGAGCTGGTAGCAGGTGTTTGGGTTTGTGAGCTTGACCGCGGGGTGTTTGAGGAGCCTCTCGACGGCGCCGACGTTGCCCGGCGCGTTGGAGGCCGCTTGGACGGAGATCCACTTGAGGAGGACGAGGGGCTCGTCCTTCCAGCGCCGGAAAAAGGCGTCCAGTCCGCGCTCGCGGAGGTCTGCGTGCCCGGCGTGGTCGAGGGCGTGCAGGGCTCCCATCTCGTCGGTCATGTTGGTGGCCTCGTCGGCGCGGCGCACCAGGTCCTCGGCGACCTCGCGCGTCCCGAGTGAGGCCAGCAGCGAGAGCGCGCGGGCGCGCAGCGCGCGGTGCCCCACGTCCTCGGGCGCGTAGACGTACGCCTTGCCCGCGAGCGCGGCGTCGGCGCGCGCCACGGCGGCGCGCAGCTCGTCAGCGGCCTCCTCGGCGACGCGGCGCTCGAGCGCGGCGGCCGCGCGGTGCAGACGCACGGGGTCGACCTTTGGGATGACCGCGCGCACCTCGGACGGGGGCGGGAAGCTCAGCGCCAGCGCCTTCCACTCGTCGTCGGCCTGTTCGTCCGCCAGCACGCTGCGCAGCGCCGCCGAGAGGCCCGAGGCCGACGCCAGGCGCGAGGCCAGCGACGCGACCGCCTCGGGCGCCGCCTCGGCGCCGCCCTCGGCCCGCGCGTCGAGCTCGCCGAGCTCGGCGTAGGCCCGCTTGATCACGTCTCGCGCGAGGGACTGGGCGGCGTCCCAACGCACAAACTCGTCCTTGTCCTTGGCGAGCAGCAGCGCCAGGTCCTCCTGCGTGCGGCCCTCGACCTCGAGGCGCACGGGCGCCGAGAGGCCGCGCAGCGGCGAGAGCAGGGGCTCGCGCGAGCCGACGCCGACCAGCGTGAACGCCTGCTCGGACGCCGTCAGCAGCAGCGTGCCCTCGGTGCCCAGATCGGTGACCGAGGACGACGACGGGGAAGGGGCGCCGGCGACGGCCTGGGTTCCCTGGGCGAGGTCCTTCTCGGGCGCTCCCGCGGGCTGGACGACGGCTCCCGGTCCTCGGACCTTGATGGGGAGCGCTTGGCCGGTCTCGCGGTCCACGAGGCCGATGCGGATGGGGATGGGCACGGGCACCTTGGTGGGCTGTCCCGGGGTCGGCGGGAGGGTCTGCTTGGCGACGACGACGAGGGTGCCGCCGTCGGCGGCCGGGTCGAAGGCGGTCTCGAGGGTCAGGAGAGGCGTTCCCGCTTGTCTGTACCAGCGGTCGAGTCCCGAGAGGTCGACGCCGTTGGCGTCGGCCATGGCCGCCCGAAAGTCGTCGCAGGTGACGGCGGACCCGTCGTGGCGCGCAAAGTAGAGGTCGATGCCCTTGCGGAACCCGTCGCGGCCGAGGAGCTCCTCGTACATGCGGATGACTTCGGCTCCCTTTTCGTAGACGGTGGCGGTGTAAAAGTTGTCCATCTTCACGTAGCTCTCGGGCCTGATGGGGTGCGCGGTGGGTCCGGCGTCCTCGGGGAACTGGGCGGCGCGGAGCCGCTGCACGTCCTGGATGCGCTTGACGGGCCTCGAGCCCACGTCCGAGGAAAACTCCTGGTCGCGGTAGACGGTCAGGCCTTCCTTGAGCGTCAGCTGGAACCAGTCGCGGCACGTGACGCGGTTGCCCGTCCAGTTGTGAAAGTACTCGTGACCGACCACGCCCTCGATGCGCGCGTGGTCGGAGTCCGTCGCCGACGCGGGGCTCGAGAGCACCAGCAGCGAATTGAACACGTTCAGGCCCTTGTTCTCCATGGCGCCCATGTTGAAGTCGTCGACGGCGACCACGTTGAAGACGCCAAGGTCGTACTCGAGGCCGAACCGACGCTCGTCCCAGCGCATGGCAGACTCGAGCGAGTCGAGCGCAAACGACGTGCGGTCCGCGTCGCGAGCCCGCGTCCACAGAGCAAGAGACACGGGCTTGCCGGACGCCGTCGAAAACTCGCGACGAGCAGCCACAAGGTCGCCAGCGACCAACGCAAAGAGATAGCACGGCTTGCGGAACGGATCCTCCCAAATCGCATAGTGACGACCGGCAGGAGACGAGCCGGCCGCGGCCTCGGCCGGCTCCGGCACGTCTCCCTGCTCGACGAGGTTGCCGTTGCTCAAAAGCACGGGCGCGGCGCCCTTGTCGGCCTCGACGCGCACGCGAAAGGTCGCCATGGCGTCGGGACGGTCGGGGTAAAAGGTGATGTTGCGAAAGCCCTCGGCCTCGCACTGCGTGCAAAAGGTGCCGTTGGAGCGGTAGAGGCCCTCAAACTCGGTGTTGTCCTGAGGGCGGATGGTCGTCTGCGCCTCGAAGACGTACGAGGCGGCGCCGAGCGGAAGCTGCGCGGCGGGAACGACCAGGCCGCCCGCGGGCAGGTGCAGAAACTCGCCCGCGGCCTCGTCGAGACGACGGCCGTCGATCGACACCCAGTCGGCGCGGAGACCCTCGCCGCCGTCGAGGACCAGGTCGTAGCTCGAAGAGCGGTCCCCGGCAAGCGCGTTGGGCGTCACCTCGAGACGAGAGCGCACCCGAGACGTCTCCTCGCCCAGCGAAAAGTCGAGGTCCACGCGAGTCACCGAAAACGGAAGCGGCAGGTAGTCCTTGCGGAAACGCTCCACCAGCTTGGGAGCCGCAGGGGGAGCCGCCGCAGGCGAAGCGCCCGCCGCGGCGGAGCCGGACACGTCGGCCGTCGCAGGCATCGCGCGAACGACGGAAGACGACGACAAAAAGCGAAGCGACGACGGACGCACCCGGGCGGACGGAGAAAACGACACGCAAGACGGAAGACGAACAGATGCACGGACAACTGCCAAGGCAGGTAAAGGGGAGGGAGAAGGCGGTGGTCAGAAACAAAGGAAAAAAGGGAGAGGGGGAGAAAGGAGGGAAGAGGGGAAGGGAGAGAGGAGGAGAGCAAGCGAAAGCGCGAGGGCGAGAGCGTGAGAGCGCAGGCAAGAGAAGGAGAGAGAGGAAGAGGTCCCAAGGAGAAGGAGAAGGAGCTTTCTCGCTCGCTTTCCCAGACGCCGAGCAGACCGAAAAGACGCAGATGACACCACGAGGCCGTTCCGCGCACGCTCCGGCCTCCCGCCGGTCCCCGCTGCCCCGCCGCCGCAAGACGTCGCGGGCGCCCAAGCTCTGGGTCCTTCTCGCGACGCGCCCGAGACGCCCTCGATCCGCAGCCTCCCTCACGCGTCCCCGCACCGGTCTCCGCGGCGTCCCTCCGTCCCGCTCTGCGCGCGCGCTGCGTCAGAGCACCACGCAGGGAGCGGCGATGCCCGACGCGGAGAACGCGGCTCATCCGGAACGGATCGCTCAAACGGCGATAGCGACGCGCCATGGCATCGCCGAAAGGCGGCGGCACCGCGAGGATCCCGCGAAACTGCCGCGAAGCGCGCAGGCTTTGTCGCGCGCCATTGACGCCGAGAAAGGGCCGCGCGATCTCGCGCGGGACGCGCCGCGGGTCTCCATGAAACGCCGAACGTCCGACAACGCCAACGCCGAAATGACACCGCGCGACGGCACCAGAAGGCGGCGGCACCGCAACGCCAGATCGCTCCGCCACCTACCGCCCAGCCCGCGACGCCCACGGGGGCGGCGCCGCGGGGGCCCGGGACGCACCACGAGGGGGGATCGCGCGGGTGAGCGACGCGCCAATGACGCTACGCAGGCCGCAGACGCCCGTCTTGATCATCCCGCTGGGTCGACGCTCTCTGCGCGCACGCGCCGAGCCACGCGGTGATCGCCCGCCCGCACCCCGCGCCCAGAGCCTTCCCGCTGGCGGGGAGCGCCGAGAGAGAGCACCCACGGCGCCCTTTCCCCAGGCAGCCCGGCCGGGCAGGGGGGTGGGCGAGGGCCGCCCAGCCGAACGAGGCAAAGCGTCCCCACTTTTCCCAACCCCCCCTCCTCCTCAAGCCCGACCCGGTCCGCCCAGCCCCTCCTCCCCCCTCCTCCGCCGGCTGCCCTTCTCGGCGTCGGCCGGCCCAGCCCTCACCCTTCGTCTCCGACCCCCGATCTTCGACTTCCCCTACCCCCCCCAGCCTGCCGCTGGGCGTCCGGCGATCCCGACCTCGCCGGGCCCTCGCGTCCCCGGGCAAGGTAGGGCCTGGGGAGGGGGGGAGGAGGGGGGAGTGTCACCGGCGGTGGACCTGAGCCAAAGGGGTGTGCGCGAGGAAGCAGAGAGAACGCGGAAAAAAACGCGCGGAGCAGGGGGGGAGCGCGGCAAAGGGGTAGGAGCTCGCGAGACGGGCCAGACACGCAAAGGCCAGACTGACAGAGACAGGCGCGAGGAACGCAGTTCACCGTGCAGCTCGGGCGGCGGAGGGGTGGGGGGGAGGGGGGGTGGACGCGGGTGGGTGAGCCACCAAACGTGCCGCCGCCGGCAACAGGTGCAGGACGCGAGGGCAGCAGGAAGAGGCACCTCGAGAACTTCGTCAAGGACAGCACGCAGCCGGACGTCTTCTTTCCCTTCCCGCACAGAGCACCCTCTTCGGACGCAGCTCTGGCAGCTCCCTAGCTCTCGTAGTCGGCTCCCCCTGTCGGCATCCTACCAGGGAGACAGCAAGCAAAACGCCCCCCGTCAGACAGCGCCGAATCCACCAGGCATCGAGCCCAATCGGAAGCGACGCAAAATGTGCCCGGTCGGTCTGGGGCTTTGTGCGCCTCCCCCTCGTTTCCGAGCAGCGTTGTCCGGGGCCCGGCCGCCGCGCCGGCTCCCGCCGCCCACCCTAGGCGTGCACGCGAGGCCCACGACGCCCGGACGCGCGCCCGGCGCCGATGGACGCGGCAAAGGCCAATTGGAGCTGCGGGCGACCGAAGCGCGCTTGCGTTACAAATTGCTCGTTGTGCCGTTCCCGTACTGAAGCTCGATTCTTGGACACGCCCACCCTCGACTCCTGCCCCCGCCCCGCGTTCTTCCCCAGATCCGGACGCAACTCGGGTCCGACGGCGCGCACTCTTCCAAACGCATCGGCGTGGGCCCCCTGCAGCTCGCGCGCGCGATCGCTGCGAGGTACGAAACCCACACCACCGCGCTGACGGCTCGCGCGAGCGGTCGCGGCCCCCCAGTCGTTCCTTCCCCTCCCGCCGGGCTGCGCGCGCGCGCTGCCGGGCGGACGGGCGTCTGCGGGCTCCCGCCGCAGGGGGCGTGGCGGTGTGTCCCGTCCCGCGTCACCCGCGGGAGCGAGCCACGCGCACGAAGAGCTCAAGAGGGGCCACGGACGGACCGTGCAAACCCATTGCGGAGCATTTGACTTTTGTTTACGGCGCAAGACGGCTCGTCCTCGTTCCCTCCCCTCCCCCCATCGGCCAGAACCTTGCCCGACATGTCGTCCCTTGCCCGTACCCTGGCCCGCGTGCTCCTCTTCGCCGCGGTCGCCCTGTCCGTCCTCCAAGTCTCGGCCGCACGCCGGACGCTCTTCGCCGACACCACCGTTTCTGCGGCCGCTAGCGGCACGCAGGCCGCCGCATCCGCAAACCTCGATTTTAGTGAGTTTTCCCCCGTTCGATTGAGCCCTGTGGGCACATACGGCACTCCCGCGCCCCGCAAGGCCCCCCCCCCCACCACCCCCCTTACCTCACCCTCCTCCCTTTGGGGCCGCTCCTCGTCCCGCCCACTCCTCCTGTCCGCGCCCTGCGTTCGACGCCCTTTCGATTGTCCTGCCCGGCGCCGCCCCTGGTCGCCCCGACCAAACCCGCGGGCGCTCCGGACGACGTTCCGCGCCTTTTCGCTGGCGCTCTGGGCCATTTTCGGAAGGCGCTCCGAGTCAGCGGGCCGTCCCTGGATCGGGCGGTCCGCGCGCGTTCTCTGCTTCGAGCGCCGCTCGCTGCTCGTCCTCCAGTGCACGTCCCCCTGCCACGCGACCGACCCGCTCTGCATCGTCCCCCCGGGCGCGTTTCGACCCATCGGTCCTCTTCCCTCCCTCCCCCCCGCTTCCCTCCCACCTCCTCGACAGCCAGCACCACGACACTCGGCACGAGCCAAGCTGCCGCAAACGGCGACGATGCGACGGTGCGTATCCATGCATTACAGTGTCATTCCTGCGGCGCGGTTTGGCGGTGCCCTCTGCCGTTTCCCGCAACCCCGGCTTGCTCGCGCACGGCAAGCGAGGGGGAGGGTGGTGCGCGGCGCGACGCCCGCGAGGGGAGGCGCGAGGGGATGGCCGCGAGGCATCGAAGCGGGGGGAAAGAAGGACGCGGGCGGTCGGGCTGCACCCGCGGGTCCGCGCGGTCCGACTAGATCGCGTTGTGGACTCGATGTGAGCGCCGTCACGTTTGTCCTGCCGCCATCGGGCACGCGCGTGTCCGCGGATGCGTTCGATCCGCAGGCGGTCGCCGGGCCGCGCCTCGCAAGGGGGGCGTGGGCAAGGCGGTGAGGGAGCCGGCGGCGGGAGGGGCGTCGGACGCGACGGTCGAGCCCGGGGATGACGGAGATCCGACAACGAGCCCTGCCGACGGCGGTGGATTCAGCGCGCCCTCGACGAACGATCGACCGTCGCTCCATGCAATGACAACGAGGGCACGCACAGCTGGCAGCAGACAGTCGTCAGCGCGCAGGTCGTCAGCGCGTTCGACCGACGTGTCGACGCGGAAGCCCCGTCCCTTTGGGCAGACCAGGCACGCCACCCTGCCGACTTTCCCCCCGCTCCTCTCTGTCCCCCCTCGCCCGCTCTCGACCTTGCCCTCGCTCAGCTTACCCTTCCCCTCCCCCCCCCTCCCCACCCCTCTACTACTCTCCTCTCCCCCTCCCCTGCTCTTGCGCTCGCAGGCTTCGACCAGCGCGAGCCTCTCTCCGGCGGCCTCCACCACCACTCCGAGCGCGACTGCGGCGACGGAGGGCACCGTGACCGGTTCCGGCGTCGGCTCCAACTCGCTCGTGTCCGCCTACCAGAGTTCTGACCGTGCGACCGTCTCGACCGGCACCCACATCACAGGCTCGGGCATCAAAAGCGGCTCCACCGACACCACCAGCTCCGTCTCGCCCTCCCCCTGATGTGGGTTTGCGTCGACGAGCGACGGCCGGAGTGCGCGCTTCAGGCGCCGCGTTCGGATCGCCTTGTGACAAGACTCGATGCCTCCGTGCGGCCGTCGCCCGACGCCCCAGCCCGGCCAAACGTC
>PEIA01000102.1:0-16113 GCA_003613005.1 Prototheca ciferrii
GGGGAGGGGGAGGGGGCAAGGGGCTCGAGGGTCGACGCGGGCGCGCCTCGCCGTGGCCGCGGCGCGCTGCGCGTGCTGGGCGGGCGACGGGGCTGCGTGGCTGTGCGGGCGTCGCGGCGCGCGGTTCGGGCTAACTGTGCCGTCCGGTGGCGCCGCTTGCGCCATTTCTCCGCGCGCCGAGTCAGGTGTTCGCCGTGGCGCCTTCCGACGCTTCCCCGAGATGGGCGGTCGCGTCGAGGCGCACCGCGTTCGGTCGGAGCGGGAGCGAGGAGGGGGGGGAGGGAGAGGACGGCGAGACCGAACGAGAGGGAGGTGTTGTGGGACTTGGCAGCGTCCCGCGCGCACCCTGGCTCACGGTGGCTCGCTGCCCTCGCCGCCGCAGTCGCCGCCTGCGACGCATTTACCACGCATCTTGATCGCACGCGTTCGATCGCGGGCCCGATCGAGGGCGCGGCGGGGTGCGGTCCCGGCGGTGCAGGCGGGGCCGCGGGCCGGTGGGCCGGATCAGAAGCGGGGAGGGAGCGGCGGCCGCTGAGAGGGGGCCGAGATGGGCACGACAGGGCGCAGCAAGACGGAGGCCGGGGGGTGAAAGGATGCGGGGGAAGGGGGGATGAGGGGAGGTTTGGCGGGGCCTGGCCGTTCGGCCCGGTTTTGCCTGCATTCGCCCTCCACCTCTTCTTCTCTTCCTGATCCTTTTGACCGGCCCTTTCCTTACGTTTTCCCTCGTTCTCTTTCCTGCGTGCAGGGAGGGTGGCATCTTCCAGCTTCGCGTGACGTTTTCAGAGCAGTATCCCGAGCGTCCTCCCCGCGTTCGCTTCGTGTCTGAGATTTTCCACCCCAACGTGTACGCGGACGGCGCGCTGTGCATGGACATCATCCAGGACAAGTGGTCTCCGTGCTTGAACATCTGCTCCATCCTCACCTCGATCCAGTCGCTGCTCACCGACCCAAACCCCGCCTCGCCCGCAAACCCCGAGGCCGCGCAGCTTTTCACCAACACGCCAAAGGACTACGCCCGCCGCGTCCGCAGGATTGCGCAAAAGTCTGTCGAAGGGTGCTGAGCAGACGAACGAGGCCGCGGAAGGCGCAGCCAAAGCGCAGGCGGGTCAACGGGCGAAGCGCCGCGCAGCACCAGGGGAAGCGGCGCAGAGCGGCGCAAACGCGCGCGGGAGGCGCGACACCCAAGCGCCACCCGCGCGTCCAGGCGCATTTCCTCACGGGCGGCGCTTTGTGCCCACGTGCCGTGAGCCGTGTGTGCTTTGTGCCCACGTGCCTCCCCGCATGTGCGCCCTGTGCCCACACGTGTGCCCACGTGCCGTGCGCTGCATGCCCATGTGCCCATGTGTCTCCCCGCGTGTGCGCTTTGTGCCGATGTCCGTGAATGCCCACCCATGCCCATGCGTGCGTGTGCGTGACCATGCGCCCGCAGGCGCGCTCTGCGCTGTGCGCTCGCTGTGGCGACGACTGCCCGCCCTGCCCTGCCTCTGCTCTCGTCGCGCCTCTTTCTCCCCCCTCGGCTCCCCCCTTCTTTCGCTCTCCTGCGCAACTCCCGCGTCCACGTCGGCTCTCCCGCGTCATCATTTCCATTGCCCCCCTCGACCGCTCCCCTCTCCCCCCCCCTGGGGCGCCCTCTCTCCCCCTCGCTCCCTCGCCGCTTCCTTTTGCCTTTCTTTTTCTCCTTCTCCCCTATGCCTCCTGCCTTTTTTTTTCCCATGCCTCTCTCTTTTTCCCTTCCTGTCTTTCTTCCGGCTGCCGCCGGGCCTGTACACACACCCTCGCCTCTGCCGATCGCGTTTCCGTTCCGCTGGCTTCTGCCCGCCACCGCGTTTTCCCCTCCCCCTCCCCACCGCGGCCCCTTTTCCTGCGTCTCTACGCACCCCCCTCCCCCCCCCCCAGTTTCCTGCCCCGCCCTCAGCCGCGGTTACTGCTGCCGCTCGGGAGCGCTGTGAGGAGACGCAGAGAAAGCAGCGCGCGAAGCGGCGATGACGCCGCCGGGGGAGCGAGGAAGGTGCGGGCACGAGTGCCTCGAGAAGAGTGCTGCGTCACGCAAGGGGGGATAGCGCTGCGCTGCGAGGGAGCCCGGAAAGGGCGCGCCAGAGCTCCACCCAAGTCTTCCCCCGTGGCAAGTGCGGCGGCGCCTCGCGCGGCCTCCCTCAGCCTGGCGAGCTTCAAACGCATCACTCGCCCCCTGCACCCCCCCCGCCGACGCTCTTTCCACCCACGCCCGCGTCAATTTCCCCCTGGTTCGATTTCCCAGAAATGCGATGGATGGTAGCTTTACACGCGCTCTGGCCGGGCCGTTGCCTCGGCTCGAGACGGGGTTGATCGGTTCGCCGGTGCTTTGATCGGCCCCCGGACGAGAGTTAGATTGCGCGGCCATGCTCGCGCGCGCCCCCTTGCATCAAGGGGATGGGGGTGGCCTCGGCGGAAGGCGGGGCGCAGGGTCGGCAGATGGCGTCAGGAAACGCCTAGAAGCCGTGCACCTTGATGCTGTCCTTCTTGGCCAGCTCGTTGGAGATCAAAAAGGCAGACACGTTCTTGCGCTGGTCGCCCTGAAGCTGGATAACCTTGCCCAGCTCCTTGTCCTCGACGACGGTGCCGTTGCAGCAATACTCTGCGCGTGCGAAAAAGAAACAGAGAAAAACGTGATGAGCGCGTGCGAAAAGCGACCATTGCAAGCTCTCATGGCGCCCGCGGCCTGGCACCCACGCCTCTCATCGCGACCTTTGGAGCGCCCCCGCCTCGTCCGCACCCGCTCCCGCAAACTCCCCCCCACCCCCTTCCGAGGAAGGGGACGGAAGCCTCGCTCGCCCCTTCCGCCCCTCGCCCCTCCCCCCGCGCATTCAGAGGTCCGTTCGAGCGCCCCCTCCCGCCACGCGCTTCGACGCTCCGCGACGCCCGCCGGGGCGCCCGAGGACGGGTCGCCACAAGCGCGCCGCGCTCCAGCGCAACGGCCCCGACAGCGCCAAACGAACGCGCGGCGCGGCGAGAGACGAGAGGCGCGTCCATGGACGCCGCGCCGCGCGCCTCGACAGACGGGACGACCGCACGGCCTGGCCATCGCCTCCCCCCTTCCCTTCGGCCCCGCGCCCTGACCCGTCGACGCACCCTTCTTAAGGGCCTTGAGGACCTTGTCGAGGTGGAACTTGGCGGGGAGTCCCTGCACAGTGGTCAGACACTTCTTTCCGTTGCGCTGTTGCACGCGGACATGAACGTAGCTCTTGGTCTCCTTACCCTTCACCTCGCTGTCGCCAGCATCAGCAAAGGGGTCTGCGGGGGTCGCGGGCGAAAGAGCGTGAGCGTCTCGAGCGTCGGAACGTGCCGTAGGTGACGGGAATGAATCGACGAGCGCGCAAGGGAAGCGCCAGGGAAAACGCCCGCGCGGCCCGAGCGACGCACCAAAGCCCCCGAGTCCGGGTCCAGGGAGGATAGCAATGTCGGACATGTAAGGGAAAGAGGGACGGCGCGAACGAGGCGAGAGGAGCGCGAGAGGGACGAGAGGAAGAAGAGCGAGGAGTGCTGGAAGCTCCGAGCGCGTCTGCGCCCAGGGTCGCGACCGCGCTCGCTTTGGCCTGCGCGCGGGGCCCGACGCGGCCCCGCCCCCACGCCCCCCGGCGGGAAGCGGGCGAAATGGCGCGGCGCTGCGGTTGGCGCCCGATCGAGCGGCTCGGGCGACACTCCACGGTGCGCAGGCGCCCCGCTCGACGCTGCCCCGTCGCATTCGCCGTCGCCGGCCGCTGGTGGAGGCACACGCTTTTCACCATGGTGCGTAGCGCGCGCTTGCGCGGCCCACCCGCCGCCCGGGCGCCCCGCGATCTCCGCTGCTCGACCCGTCCCCCTCCCCCCGCTGCAGTCTCGAGCGTGCTTGCGCGGCGCTCCCCTCCGAACGCTCGCTCACCCCCCTTGCCTTTCCGATCCGATCGCAGCCGCTTCGTCTCGACATAAAGGTGCGCGTCGCTGTCCGCCGCGGAGGCCGGGCCCGCGCGTCGTTGGCGAGCCGCGCGCCCAGGTCCGGCGGGCGTGTTCCCCTCTCCCGGTCGCGGGCGGCTCGAGGTCCGATCGCGCGCTCCCGCCCCCCCTTTGCAGAGGACGTTTACGCAGCGCTCGGAGCGCGTCAAGGGGATCGACATCCACCCGACCGAGCCATGGTGCGCGCGCCCCTGGAGCGAAGAGAGAACGCGGAGCGTGGTGACTCGCCTGGCGCGATCGCGCCGGAGGAGCGTGTGTGCCTTGGGAGGGGATCCGGGGGGGACGTGGGACGAGGGTGGCGCGGAGAACGGGTGCGAGTCGCGAGGGGGGAGGGAGTGCCGGGGGAAGCGCGTGGGTGCACCTGGTCTCGACTCGCGGCGTGGTGCAAAACGTGCATCGTGGGCGGAGTAGCGAATCGTCGCGCGGTCCGCGGTGGGCACTGGGCGTGGGGCTGCGTGGGGATTGCGCGTGTCCCTGTGGCCCGGCCGTCCGCGAAGAGCCCCGGATCTCCTCCCGTTCTTCTCCCATCGGCGCACCCTCCCGGGCCCGCCGGGCACCGCACCTTGTGCTCCAAAAAAGAGAGAGCCCTCCCGTGCCCTCCACTCTCCCTCCATGCCCCTCTCTTTCTTTCTCTCTCTTGGGCTCGATCTCTCCCTTTCGGGCTCGCTCGTTCTCTCCCCTCTCCACTCCCCCTTCCCTTCTCTCCCCTCTCTCATTTCCCCTCACCGTTCCACGTGATTTTTCCGTTCTCACGAGCCCCCCCCCCCCCATTCATTCTCTCTCTCTCTCTCCCTCCCTCCCTCTTCCTCCCTCGCTCCCTCGCTCCCTCGCTCCCTTTAGGATTTTGACGTGTCTGTATTCTGGGCACGTGTACATCTGGAACTATGCGGATCAGTCGTTGGTCAAGTCGTTCGAGGTGACGGACCTTCCCGTCCGCACGGCCAAGTTTGTCGCTCGCAAGCAGTGGATCGTGTGCGGTTCTGACGACATGATGATTCGCGTGTTCAACTACAACACGCTCGACAAGGTCAAGCAGTGGGAGGCGCACGCGGACTACATTCGCCACGTGGCGGTGCACCCCACGCTTCCCTACCTGCTGACGGCGTCTGACGACATGACGGCCAAGCTGTGGGACTGGGAGAAGGGGTGGCAGTGCGCGCAGGTGTTCGAGGGGCACGCGCACTACGTGATGGCGGTCGCGTTCAACCCTCGCGACCCGAACACGTTTGCGTCTGCCTCCCTGGACCGCACGGTCAAGGTCTGGGGCCTCGGCTCTCCCGTGCCCAACTTCACGCTCGAGGGGCACGAGCGCGGCGTCAACGCGGTCGACTACCACCCCGGGGGCGACCGCCCCTACCTCGCCTCTGGCGCGGACGACCGCACCGTACGCGTGTGGGACTACACGACCAAGGCCTGCCTCCGCGTCCTGGACGCGCACGCCCACAACGTCTCCGCCGTGGCCTTCCACCCGGGCCTGCCGCTCCTGCTCACGGGCTCGGAGGACGGCACCGTGCGCGCCTGGCACGCTGCCACCTGGCGCCTCGAGGAGTCGGTCCCGCTCGGCGTCGAGCGCGTCTGGACCCTCGCCGCCTCGCGACGGGGCAACGCCGTCGCGGTCGGCGGCGACGAGGGCTGCGCCCTGCTCTCGCTCGGCCGCGACGAGCCCGTCGCAAGCATGGACGCCGCGGGCAAGGTCGTCGCCGCGCGCCAAAACGACGTCGTCGGACTCAACCTCCGCCAGGCCGCCCAAGCCCAGGCCAAGGAGGCCGAGGAGGCCGCGGGAGGCGGGCCGTCGGCCTCGGCCTCGGCCTCGGCCTCGGCCTCGGCCTCGGCCTCGGCCCTGTTCTCCCCCGAGGCCCCCGGGGCCGCGGTGGGCGAGCGCCTGGCGGTCCCGACGCGCGAGCTGGGGTCGTCCGAGCTCTACCCCGCCTCCCTGCAGCACTCGCCCAACGGCCGCTTCGTGGCGGCCGTGGGCGACGACGAGTACGTCATCTACACGGCCCTGGCCTGGCGCAGCAAGGCCTTTGGCCCCGCGCTCGAGCTGGTCTGGGGCGCCGCGGACGCGGCCACCACGTACGCGACGCGCACGGACGCGCGCACGGTGCACGTGCACCGCAACTTCAAGGACGCGGGCCCGCTCGTGGTCTCCCCCCAGCGCATCGCGGGCATCCACGGCGGCGCGCTGCTGGGCGTGCGCACGGCCGACGGCGTGTCCTTCCACTCGTGGGCCGACGGCAGCCTCGTGCGCCGCGTCGACGTCGAGGCCTCGCGCCTCTGGTGGAGCGACGGAGGCGACCTGGTCGCCATCGCCGGCGACGACGCCACCTACGTGCTGCGCCACGACCCGGCCGCGCTCGACGACCCGGACGCGGCCCGCGACGACGAGGACGGCGTCGAGGGCTCGCTCGAGCTCGAGTACGAGATCCCCGACGGCGCCAAGAGCGGCAAGTGGATCGGAGACTGCTTCGTCTACGTGGCCAAGGACGCGAGGCTCTGCTACGCCGTCGGCGGCGACGTCGCGCCCGTCGCGCACCTCGCCGAACCCTCGACGGCCCTCCTCGGCTACCTCCCCGCCACCGAGCGCCTCTACGTCATCGACCGCGACCTCAACGTGACCGCCTACCCGCTCTCGCTCCGCGTCGTCGAGTTCAAGAGCCTCGTCGCCCGGGGGGACCTCGACGCGGCGGACGCCGCCCTCGAGGGCGCCCCGAACGCCGAGCGCGACGCCCTCGCGCGCTTCCTCGAGGCCAATGGGCACCTCGCCCGGGCGCTCCGCGCCGCCGTCGACCCGGACGCGCGCTTCGACCTCGCCGCCCGCCTCGGCCTCCTCGACGAGGCCCGCGACCTCGCCAGGCGCTCTGGCTCCGCCGCCCGCTGGTCGCAGCTGGGAGAGCTCGCGCTCGCCAGGGGACGGCTCGAGCTCGCGCGCGAGGCGCTCGACGCCGCCAACGACCTCCCGGGCCTCCTCCTGCTCCACGCAGCCCGAGGCGACGCCGGCGCCGTCGCAGCCCTCGCCGAGCGCGCGCGCCACGCCCGCGCCTTCAACGTGGCCTTTGCGGCCTCGTTCGCCGCAGGAGACGCAGACGCCGCCCTCCAGGCGCTCCTGGACGCCAAGAGGCTGCCCGAGGCCACCATGTTCGCGCGCGCCTACCTCCCCTCGAGAGTCTCCGAACTCCTGGCCCTCTGGAAGGACGACCTCGCCCAGGTCAACGCCAAGGCGGCCGCCGCCCTCGCCGACCCGGCCCAGAGCCCCGACCTCTTCCCCCGCTGGGCCCTCGCCCTCCGAGCCGAGCGCGCCGCGCGCGTCCTCGACGGAGCAGAGCGCCAAAGGGTCCGCGAAGAAGCCCTCGAAGACCCCAAGGGAGGAGACGTCGCCCAACGGCTCGCGGCCATCGCCCTCGAGGGAGGCGACGGCGGCGCCCAGCGCGAGGCCGCCCAGCGCGAGGCCGACGAGGTCGACCGCGACGCCGACCAAGGCATGGACGTCCAGGGCCTCGAGAACGAGGTCCAGGACGCCGTCGAGAACGAGAGCGAAGACGACGCGGAAGACGACGTCCTTGAAGAGCCCCAGGACGCCCAGGCCGCGCACGGAGAGGAGGAAGAGGTCCCGGTGGAAGAGGACCCGGCCCCTGCCTTTCCCAAGCCCGTCTCCGTTGCCCCCGTCGCTCCCGTTGCCGCCGCCGAGGAAGAGGAAGAGGAGGAGCCCGGCGACTTGGACTTTGCCGAGGACGACCTCGGCCTGGACGACGACGAGGACGAGGCACCCTCGGCGCCTGCCCCGGCGCCCGCCTCGGCGCCCGCGCCGTCTGCGTACGCTCTGACGCCTGCGGAGGAGGCTCTGCTGGCCGAGGACGACGACGACGACGCGTTCGGCGGCGTCGGGGAGGATGAGGACCTCGACCTCGGGGACGAGGCGCTCGGCGACGACGACTGGGGGCTGGACGAAGACGCCGACAAGAACTAGGCGCAACCAGCACAACGAACCAAGCACGGGAGGGAATGCCAAGGCGACGCCCTCGAGAAGACCGAGAAACCACAACCAAAAGGACACAGACAACCAACCCAATCGTGGCATGGCACCCGGTCACGGCATCGTGTCCGATCGTAGCATGGCATCCGGTCATGGCATCGTGTCCGATCGTAGCCTGACACCTGGTCATGGCACCCGGTCATGGCATCGTGTCCGGTCGTAGCCTGACACCCGGTCATGGCACCCGGTCACGGCATCGTGTCCGGTCGTGGCATGAGACGATCATGACACATGCCTGATCGTGTCTCGAGGCCCCTGCCTGTCATCATCGCGGCTTGCCCCCCCTCCCTCCTCCCTCTTTCTCCCTCTCTTTTTATCCCTTTTGTCTCCGTGCTCTCGGTCCCTCGTCGTCGCGGGTGTGTTTTTCAGGCCGCGCACACGGCGGGGCGGCGGCGCAGACGCCAACGACGCTCGCGCCAGATCCATGCAACACCGACGCCGGCGACGGAACGACAGACGGGGGGCGGATGGGCGAGTTTGGCAAGCGGAGCGGCGGGAGCGATTCAGCCTCTTGCGTGGCTTGCGATCTCCGGAAGCGCGAATCACGCGGCGAACGCGCGAGCGAGAGGCACAGCGAAGAGCTGCGGCACGCTCGCATGCGCATCGGCAGCCGAGCTGCCGATGCGCGAGGCGGCCCCTGGCAGCCTAGCCGCCGGGGGTCGCCGGCATGGGCACCCCAGTGTCGTGGTGGAGCCGCAGCGCCGTCGTCCTCTTCCTCGCCCCCCACCGCTACGGCGGGGAGCCGTCGTCGGTAGACGAGCGGTTTCGGAAGGGCCGCGCAGGAAGCGACGATCCGGATGTTGCGGGCAACGTTGAGGTCCCAGCGCCAACGGCACGTGCAGATTGTGCAGCGCCGCAGGCCGTGCTGGTCCAGGATCCCCGCGACGGACCTCGAGCGATTTCGCACGAGTCTGCGCTCGCAAATCTCGCGACGTGCTGAACTCTTGTGTAAAGACAGCCGCCAACCCGTGTTTGCGTCGCATGCGCCTCACGTGCGTCAGCCTGGCCGGAACACGCACGCGTCCCTTGACGGGGCCGTTCGAGGAGCGCGAAAAGTCCCCGAACGCCGCCAACATCGTCTCCCAGCATCCACACGCGCGGCGCGAACGCGAGATCGAGAGACAGACCCGCATGAGGTACACGGCCATCTTTTCGGGAAGGTAGCCCGAGATGCGGTTGACGTCCATGTGTCTGCGCCCCGTCACCGCGTCGATGAGACGGATAAAGTGCAGCGAGCGCTCCGTGATGGTCTCGTAGGCGGCCTCGTACCTTTCGATGCGGCGCAGAAAGTCGCGCAGCGCGTCCTCGCGGGGCATGTCCTTGTAGTCGGGGGAGTACAGCATCTTCATGCGGTAGTTGCGCACGAGCACGTCCTCATCGTTGCACACGCTCTCAACAAAGGCGTACTCGTAGCAGCCCTGGAAACGGCCCGCCAGTTCCTTGCGGCGCGCCACCATCGAGTTGATCGCTTCGATCACCGCGACCTGGGCGTCGCCGCTGCTCAGCCTCCGCCCCACGTTCTCCAGTGCGGCCGCCAGCGTGCGGACGCGAGCCTCTGGGCTGGACGGGTCGTTCGGATCGAAAACGTCCGCGTCCTGAAAGTTCAAATCCGCACGCTGCATGCGACGGTACGCGCCCACGTTGAAGTGGCGCGTCGGGTGCCCGAGCCAGTTGAGGTAGCACATGACCTTTTGCGCAGAAACGTCTTCCCACGTTGCTCTCCGTGGATGCCTCTCCCCTGGCCGACTAGGAGGTGCCTCCTAGTCGGCCCCTCTCCCCTGGCTCTCCCCTGCCTCCCCCCTCTCTTCTCCCGCGCGCGCGCTGCATGCATTCGCTCGGCGCGCGGCGCGCGCGCGGAGCCTGCGCGGGTCTGGGGCGCGCTTGCGACTGTGTTCTGGCGGCGTGTGTTTTTCGTCGTCGTCTGCGCCGTGTGCGTGTCGACAGGCGAGCGAGCGAGACGCGCGCAGCCATGGCGGCCGAGGAGGCGCCCGTGGCGCGCGAAGACGCGGCCGCGCTGCCGGCGCCCGAGCCGCTGGCGCCGGTCGCCTCGTTCGAGGACGCCGGACTCGATCCGCGACTCCTCCGAGGACTCGACAAGCTTGGATTCCACCACCCCACCGCAGTGCAGGCGCGCAACCAGACGAGAGAGAGAAGGATTGGGGGGGGGGAGACGGGGGAGCGGAGAGCCGTGGGGGGAGCGGAGGGGGAGACGGGCGGGGGGAGCAGAGAGACGTGGGCGGTGGTGAGGGAGGGCAGCTGGGGGACTAGAGCGAGCGAGCGAGCGAGCGAACGAGCGAGCGAGCGAGGTCGTTTTTCCTTTTTCGAAAGGCACCCCTTGAGGCGTTCCTTGGGGTATTGCTTGGGGAGATTGCATGCGATTTCATTGAACGCAAGCTACATTTGGTGAGAGCTCGACCTCATGTTTTTCCTTTCCTCTTTCCTTCTCCCTCCCTTTTCTCTTCCCCTTTCTGTAGGCGTGTGCGATTCCTCGTTTGTTGGAGGGTCGCGATGCGATTGTGGCTGCCCGGACGGGGAGCGGGAAGACGCTTGCGTACCTTCTTCCCGCGTTGCACCTGGTGTTGCAGCGTTCTCCTACTCCCGCTGCTGCGGCTCGGCCGTGGCAGGCGCTGGTGCTGGTGCCCACGACGGAGCTGTGCTCGCAGGTGGCCAAGGTGGCCTCTGAGCTCATCGCGGCCGCCTCGGTGCCGCTCCGCGCCACGGCCCTCACAGGCCCCGCCCGCGGCGCAGGGGCCGGCGCCGGTGGGCGCGTGCCGCCCCCCGGCGCCGTCGTCGCGGCCACGCCCACGCGCGCGCGCGTGACGCTCGCCGCGGTGCTGGGCGCGAAGCAGTCGCCCGCTCCCCCGTTGGCGGGAGACGGGTCGGCCGGTGGCGCGTCGGCGTCGGCGGCCCGGTTGGCCGCGACGGTGCCGCCTCTCCCTGCCTCTGCGCGCGAGGCGTTGGCTCGTTTGTGCGTGGTCGTGTTGGACGAGGCTGATCTCATCCTGACGTACGGTCACGGCGACGATCTGGACGCGTTGGCGCGCGCGGTCCCCCGCTCGGCGCAGCGCGTCCTCGTCAGCGCCACGGCAGCCCCCGACCTGGCGCTGTTGGCCCGCGCCTCGGTCGCCGACCCGGTCGTCCTGGACCTCCGCGACGCCCAGGGAGCGCTCGATCACGTGCTCGGAAACGACGCCGCGACGACGCGCGAGAAAGCTGCGGCCAGAAAGGCGGCAGCAAAGGGCAAGGGGACGACGACGGCGAGCGCAGGCGCCGACGGGGCCGACGCAGCGCACGGCTCCTCTCCCTCTTCTTCTTCTCCTCCTCCTCCTCCCCCTCCTCCTCCTCCCGCGCACGCGTCTGCCGTTCCCGGCGTTTCTTCGACGGTGCAGCACAGCGTGCTGCGTCTCGCGGAGGCGCGGACGCGCACGCCGTCGGCGGCCGTCTCCGAGCGCCTGCTGTGTTTGCTGGCGCTGGTGCGTCTGGCGGCCCTGAAGCCCAAGCTGCTGGTGTTTGTCAACTCGCCCCAGTCGGCGGTGCGCGCGCGCCTCTTCCTGGCGGCCTTTGGCATTCGCGCCGCGGCCGTGCACGCCGAGCTCCCGGCAAACTCGAGAGCGCACATCCTCGAGCACTTCAACCGAGGCGTCGTCGACATCCTCATCGCAGCGGACGCCGGGGGGGGCGCCGACGCACGCGGCCTCAAGAGAGACGGAAAGAAAAAGGAAGGCAAGACGAAGAAGATCGACGCAAACAAGGCACACGAGGGAGCACAGGGAGAGGGAGAGGAAGAGGGAGAGGGGGAGGGAAAGCGCGGTGCGGTCAAGGGCGAGGCGATCGAGGTCGAGGCTCCCGATGCCGGTGGCAACGTTGAGGATGTCGGCGCGCCTCCGAGCGACTCCGAGTCGAGCGATCCGGACGAGCCCGAGGAAGCTCGCCGGCGCCGCAAGAACCGCGAGCGGCGCGAGCGCGCCAAGGCGGAGCGGCGGCAGCGCCGCGCCGAGCGCGAGGCGCTCGAGGGGGGCGGCTCCAGCGCCGCTTCCGGCGCCGCTTCCGGCGCCGCCACGGCCTCCTCGTCCCCTTCCGCCCTTTCGTTCGCTGCGTCTCTCGGGGACGCCGCGGAGTTTGGCGTGACGCGCGGCGTCGATTTCCGCGGCGTCAAGGCGGTGCTCAACCTCGAGCCCCCGACGACCTTTGAGGCCTACGTTCACCGGGCCGGCCGCACCGGCCGCGCCGGCGCCAAGGGCCGCGTGGTGACCGTCATCGCGCCGCCCCTCCCCAAGAGCGGCGTGCGCACGGCCACGCACGGCGCCCTGCTCAGAGACCGTGGGGCAGACGGACGAGCCCACGCCTCCCCGGCTGCCGCTGCCGCGGGCTGGCTGGAGGAGGACGCGGCGTTTCTGGACGGCGCGCCGTCGGCGGCGGCTCGCGCGGCCATCGAGAGCGGCGCGCCGCCGTCCTTGCCCCGCGAGGCGGTGGACGCGCTGCGGTACCGCGCAGAGGACGTGACGCGCGGCCTGACGCCCGCGGTCGTGCGCGAGGCGCGCGCCGCCGACATCGCCGCCGAGCTCGTCGCCTCGAAGCGTCTCGAGGACTTTTTCGAACGCAATCCGGCAGACCTCGCGCTGCTGCGGCACGACGTCGCGGCCCGAGCGCCCGTCGCCGGCAGGGACGCGGCGGCGCTCGCACACATCCCCAAATACCTCCGCCCCGCCGTCGGAGCGGCCCCCAGAGTCCTCCCGGGCTCGGAACCGCTCCGGGCGCTCCGGGGACAGCGCGACAAAAGGCTCAAAAAGCTCAAGAAGCGAGGCTCCAAAGACCCACTCAAGGCGGGCGCCTTCAACCGCTCGGGAGGCAGACACGCGGACCGCCTCGATGCGCCGACGGACATGGAGCTCCGAGCCGAAGAAAAGGGGAAAAAGGAAGCGAAAAAGAGAGCCAAAGCAGCAGGACCAGCCGTCGTGCCAAAGGAAAACGTACGCAAGAAGAGCAGAAGACGTTAAACGGTCGGACAGAGAGACCTCGACTGCAACTGCAGCCACGCACGCACACGCGAGCGCATGCTGCATGTGAACCCATCCATGCACACGTGAACACAGGTTGCATGTGGGGCCATGTGTGTGCATGAGCACATGCTGCATATGGGGCCATGTGTGTGCATGAGCACATGCTGCATGTGGGGCCATGTGTGTGCATGAACGCATGCTGCATGTGGGGTCATGTGTGTGCATGAGCACCTGTTGCACCATCATGGACACGGTCATATCCTCTGATTCAAATGAGACCGGCAGACCCCGACAGACTCCCGATTCGCTTTCTCTTGGCCTTGCACATTTGCTTTCTTTCCGGCCACGCCACCCGCCGCTCCATCACTTCTGCCCCCGCCCTTTTTCTTCCACCCTTCCCGTGCGCGTGTATCGCATCTTTTGTTCAGGACAGAAAAGGGAAAAAGGAGAAAGAGGAGAGAGGAGAGACATGGAAAAGGGCCCAAAGAACAAAGAGCCCAAGGGGGGCGCACGCGCAAGCTTTCGTTGTCGACCAGCGTTCGCGTCCTCGTCCGCCCACCTGGCAAACAATGCAGTCTCACGAAGTTGGTGCCCAACCATCGTCGATCACGAAACCCGACCTTCGCGTGGGGAGTGTGAGAAGCGCACCGGCGCTAGCCGAAGAAGAGGCTGAGTCGATCCAGAGAGGTGCGCGCTTGGGGCGAGATCGTTACAGAGATGCCGAGCCAAGCCTCCCTCGCGCGTTGGGGGGAAAGCTTGCTGGCGCGGAGCGTCGTCGAGTAAAAGCAAGCAACGCGTGGGCGAGAGATCAACAGAGGAAGAAGGAGAAGAAACGAACACCGAATCGTCAACGGAAACCACAACAAAAAGGACAACAAAAAGCACGACAATAAAAAAACAAAAATGCTGCATTGGGGTGACGTCCCCGCATCGTCACCGAAGGAAGCGAGTCGAGTTACTCGTCGTGCATGGCGCTTTCTCCCGCTTGCTCGCGCGGTTTCTCTCCGATGGCCTTGAGCACGGCTTGCACGACGCCTCGAATGGCGTCTGCGCCTTCGCCGCCGAGCTCGAGGGCCGAGACGCCGCGTTCGCAGGCGGCTCCGAGGGCCGGGTCAAGCGGCAGTGTGCCGAGCATGGGCGCTCCGGCGCGTCTCGCGAGCTCCTCGACGCCGCCGGCGCCCGGCGTGGGCGGAAAGACCTGCATCTGCGTCGCGACGGCGGCCGGATCGAGGCCTGCGGCGACGAGCGCGGCCTGGACGCGGTCCGAGACGTCCAGCCCCGACGCCGCGTCGACCCACGCGCCGCGCGCGACCGTCACGCGCAGCCCCGCCATGTTCTGAACGATCCCGATGACATCGACGCCCGTCTTGCGGCAAAAGCTCACCTCCTTGCGCACGTCCGCGCATGCGACCTCTTGCGGAGTCGACACGATCACGGCGCCGTCGGCCACGCGCCGACGCGGCGCCGGAGGCGTCGACGCCGTTCCGTCGCCTCGGGAGTCCGCCCCGGTGCCCTCTGCCCCGTTGCCCGCGGCGCCGTTGCCGGTGGCAAACCTGCCTGCGCTTTTCAAGAGCTGCACGAGGGAGATGTGCTCGTCCGAGGTGCCGGGGGGAGAGTCGACGACCAGGACGTCCAGGGCGCCCCAGTCGACGTCGCGCAGAAACTGCTTGATCAGGCCGCTCTTGCGGGGCCCGCGCCAGATGACCGCGTCGTCCGGATCCGGAAGCAAAAATCCAATCGACATGACGCCCAAACCCTCGCTCACGTACACCGGACTCCAACCGGCAGACGACTGGTGGATCTCCTCGCCCTCCAGACCCAACATGCGAGGCACGCTCGGGCCGCACACGTCCACATCCATGAGACCGACCTCCAGACCAAGAGAAGCAAGCGAAAACGCAAGCTGAGAACTCACGGTGCTCTTTCCGACGCCACCCTTGCCAGACAGCACCAACACCACGTGCTTGACGCCAGCAAGGCGACGGGCGATCGCAACAGCGTCCGGATCAGGACCCTTTGGAGCATCCTGGCACACAGACTGGTTCGGACACCCAGCACACGCAGACGCACGACCGGCATCCTCGGAGCCGGCCCCAGGGCAGTCTGCAAGATTTAGATCAAGGGAACGACGCAACGATAGCAATGAGCGAATCGCAGAGAATCGCCACCCCAAGCCACACCACACAGCCGATGAGAACAGCCTCAGTGCAAAATGCCATCCAGAATGCCCCCCCCCCCACCCCCCCTCCAAAAGGTGCCGTCCCCCTTTCGACCGCGCCCCGCTCGCCGCGCGTGCGGGGCCTTTGGTGAGCCCGAATGTGAGCACCGCCGCATGCGCTTCGTGGAGGCGGGACGCGCGCGCCTCCGCGCCCCCGGACCCCCCTCGGGCCTCGCCGCGCTCTAGCGCCTCTCTCAGCACCCTCTCCCAAGACTCCACGGCGACCACAGCTACCCACTACGCCCACAAATCCGCCTTTCGCCCCACACGTACGCTCGTTGGCCCCCGCGGGGACGTCCTCGGGCGCAGCCATGGCCGTCTCGGCGGCGCGCGCGTCGACGGTCGCGGTCCGAGCGCGGAGGGAGGGAGCCGTGCCGCGACTCGGGCGCACGGATCGCGCGCGAACGATGCGCGGAAAAAATTCAGACAACAGCCGACAACTCACGAACGACGTCCACGGAACGCGTCGTCGCAAAGAAAAAAGCGGCAAGTGTCTTCAGGGCGCGGAGCGCGACCGCGCGGCAGCGCGCGCGCGCGAGCGGAATGCACCGCGCCACCACCACCGCCGCCTTCGGGACCGCTTCCGCCCCCGCTCTGCTGCTCCATTGGCTGCCGACCTGCGAAAGCATGTCGGAATCGAACTCGCCGGAGACTCGGCTTGCCCTGCATCCCCTTTCGACTCGTAGGCTCACCAGAGAATTCTGCACGAACGCCTCTGCTGCTGTTTTGCGCCGTCCACTAGGGAGCTGTCAGGGCCGTCGCTCGGAACGTCATCGAGATCAGCGCCCGGACCTCCATCGAAGCCGTTATCAGATGCGCCGTCAGGATCACCGCCACTCTCTTCGCTCCGGGCTCGTCCGCCGATCGATATCGGTGCTGCCACAGAGCTCGTTGCG
>PEIA01000113.1:0-41931 GCA_003613005.1 Prototheca ciferrii
GTTGTTTTCGAGTGGCTTTTGGAAGACGAGCATGTGCATGGGCGTGAAGATGCCGATTTCTCCGGCGTCCGAGAGCGCGAGGGCCGTGAGGGCGAGGAGGTCGTGGATCTCGCGGGATCCCTTTGGCGCGAGCCTGACGAGCTCGGCGGCCGAGACGCAGGCTCCGTTGATCGCCGCCATGAGCTTGAGCGCCCTGCGGTTCTTCGAGAGCCGCGCGTACCAGGGGTTGACGCGGTCCTTGGCGGTGCCGTTGTCGGCGGGGATGAGCTTCTCGCCCAGCCAAAAGGGCGCCACCGAGTCGCGAGGCGCGCGCGCGAGGTCCCTCGAGGTGAGGAGCTCAAACCCGACGGCGACGCCGGCTTCCTCGGCCTCGCGCTGCGTGTGCATGGCGGGAAGCCCGTTGCCGATGACGATCTCGTCCATGAGCGCGACGTGCTGGCGGTTTTGCGGGTCGTAGTCGGGCGTGGCCACCCACTCGTAGGTCACAAACTTGGCCCCCGGACGGAGCACCCGGAACACCTCGCGGTACACGTTCTCGAGCTTGTCGGCGTGGCAGGTCGCCTCCATGGCGTACGCGCCGTCGAACGACTCGCCCTCGAAGGGCATGGCCAAAAAGTTGCCGCGCACGGGCGTGCACTGGCTCGCGACGCCCAGGCGCTCGTTGTGGCGCCGCGCGCGACCGACCTGGTACTCGTTGATCGTGATGCCGACCACGTGCGCGCCGGACGACGTCGCGACCGTGCGCATGGGACCGCCAACGCCGCAGCCAACGTCCAGAACGCGGTCGCCGGGACCCACCCCGAGGATGGCGCCGGCCCGAGCCTCGTGTGCCGCCTCGGCCTCGGGCCAGCCCTTGCCGGGAAGCGCAGGCGAAAAGTGGAACGAAGTGCCCCAACCCCACTCGTACAGATCCGTGACCAACGAGTAAAACTTGTCCACGAACGCAGCCACGCGAGCAGCGTCCCCGAGACGAGCTTCAGCGCCATCGCCACGCTCAAGCGTGTTGTACTTTGACAGATAGGCAGAAAACTGCACACGGCAAAGGGAGAGCAGGGGGAGAGCGAAGAAAGAGGGGGGAAAGGGGGGGGGGGGGGGGGGGGGGGGGAACAACGGTGTGAGCGCGGTGAGGCATGACGCATGGGAGACATGGGAGACATGGGAGGCATGGAAGATATGGGACATGACACCCTACTGGGGACACGACACCCTACTGGGGACATGACACCCTACTGGGGACATGACACCCTACTGGGGACACGACACCCTGTTGGGGGGGCGTGACGTTCGAGTTTAAACGCCGTTCAAACTCGAGGGACAAGGGAGTGCCGGAACCGGCGTTTCGGCACGAACAAAGAGGCAGGAGGGCGGCAACAAGAACTCGGTCCTGTGTCCTTCCCCCCCCCTCCCTCACCCTCCCTCCCTCCCTTTCTACGTGTCCCCCTCTCCCCTTTTTTCCCCGTCGCGGCCTGAGATTTCCGCGTCTCCGCTCGGGGCGGGAACGACCCGGATCTGGGAGCGCGGACGAACGGAGAAAGAGCGCGACGAGAAGAACGCGGCGAGGCGCACACGTAAACCGGTCGACCGCGCCACGACGCCGCGATCGCCCCGGCTCCACCCCTCCGCCCCTCGCCCGGCCCTCGCCCGCGCTTGCCCGGCCCTCGTCGCCCTCGCCGCCCTCTCCCACCGCTCCCACCGCCAGCCCCAGCCGGTCGCCGACATCGCCACCTGGCGTTGCGCGCCCGCGCCGATCAGCGCACCTCGTCCGCGGCATCCTTGTGCGAGATGCTGCCCGCAGACAGCTCAAACGTGCCGGGCTTCATCTTGTTGTTGCGCTTTCTGCGCCAGCGGTACAGCAGGACCGCGGCGTGGAGGCTCACGAGGCCGCCGCCGATCGCCAGCAGCGCGGTCTTGTGTTCCTTGGCCTGGGCCACGGCCCCGTCGGGGATGATGCACGGCATCGCGATCAAACGCACCGAGATCGCGCGTGGCAAGCGGTGGGTGCGCGACGATTTCAAAATCCGCAGCCCAGATCGCGCGAGGGCGGAGACTTGCAGCCGGGCCGGGCCGGCGGGATCGGCCGACGCGCGGCGCGGCGGCCGGGCGGCGGGAGACGACGCTCCGCGCGGAACCTGCCGCGACGCGGCGACCGCCCGAGATGCGCGTTCGCACATCCGCGAGACGCGAACGCGCAGCGTGGCGACGCACCGCCGCAGACCGCGCGCGGCTCATTTGTGACTTGTGAAGCTGGCTTGGGTTTCGAGATCGTCCCCGGCCGCGCCCCACGCCGCGCGGAGAAGAACAGGGCGCGTCTCGCGGTGGTCGGCCGGCGAGGTGAACCCCGACGCCGGGAAAGCTCGGCGCGGCCGGGCAAGGGGGGGGGCGAGGGGAAGAACGGGGCCACGCTCGGCGGCGCGCGCGATCCTCCATGGACGCGCCGGTCGGTGCGAGGGCCGGAAAGGACGACGAGGAGATCCGGCGTTTGTGTTCTTCTGCGCGAAAGCGTGCGCACGACGAGAGCTCTGCGCAGCAGCTCGACGGCCGAGGCCGACGGAGCGGCGGAGCGAACCGGGCGGGCGAAGCTCGCGGGGGCCGGGAGGAGGAGGGGCCGAGTGGCGTCGCTTCTCGTGCGGAACGATTGCAAGGATGCGAGGCGCCCGGAGCCGCGGATCGAGCGGCCGGTCAGGACCCCGGTGTTCGAGGCCATGCGCGAAGCGCAGCGAGCGGAGGACGCGAGGGGCGCGACGCGGCCGCGGGCTTCGACGACGCCCCGACGTCCTCAAACCCCCCTCAGCCCCGCCCGCTTCCTCCCGGCTCCCGCTCCGCGCACTCGCCGCGTCGCATCGTTCGTCTCGTCGCTCGCGGTCGGTACGCGGAAGCGCTGGGCTTTTCGCGCCACTTTTCTCCCGCCACGCCGGCGGCCGTGCGGACGGCCTACCGCCGGCAGGCCCTGGCGCTGCACCCCGATCGGGCGGGCACGCGGGAAGAGGGCGGGAACGTGACAGGCGCGTTTGCCGCGCTTTCCAAAGCCCGTGATGCGCTGCTGGAAGATCTCGAGGTTGGAGCGGGGGAGGATCGCGGCGATCTCTCGAGCGCGCAAGGGAGCGCGGAGGAGGTCGAACCGAGCGGGGGCGTCGGACTTGGCCGAGGCAGGGAGGCGAGGGGCCGGGCGGACGAAGAGTATTTCGAGCCGTTTTGGCGCCCGACCAGAGATCGAGCCGTATGTGCCGACGGCGTTTCGAAGGAACCGCGAGGCGGCGGGATCGGAACGGCCGGACACGGGCGGACGCGCTGCGCCACCTCCGCCGAGGCCGCCTTTCCCCTTGGGCCGTCCCCCGCCGCCCCCCTTTCGACCTCGCCTCGCCCCTCTTTTCCCTCTGGCCCCTGTTCTGCCTTTTCTCCCGATGACGAGGATCTCGGGGCGCTCTCCGATGCCGCGCTTTCTTCTCTTGCGTCGGAGCTGCGAGAGGCCGTTCTGGAAGCTTCGCCGCGCCGCAAGGCGCCGCTGCGGGCCAGGCTGCGTTTGGCGGTCGCGGAGCAGGAAGCCAGGCGAGAAGCCGATCGAGACGACGCGCTCGGAGCGGGAGAGCAGGGAAGGCGAAAGGGCGCAGGCGAAGCAGTGGCATGGACAGGCGACGTGTGGGGCGGAGGCGACGACGGAGGCGAAGGAGGAGGATTTTTCTGACGCGACAAGGGGCACCGGGAGAAAAAGAGGAAAAGGGGGGGGGGGAGGGGGGGGCGAGAGCAGTTCACGCTGCGAGCACTTCGACCTTCTCCCCCCCCCCTCCCCCTTTTCCCCTTTTTCTGTTCCTTGATCGTGCCCTCGCTGCACGTATGCATGCGTGCATACATGCATGTGTTTGTTGCATCCCACGCCATTGCTTGGTGAGCAAATGCGATCATCACGCATCGCTTAGGTTTGTTTGCTTTTGTCCTTCAAAATCTCCCACTTGTTTTTTCTTCACCTCTCTTTGCATCCTCCCCTGTTCCCCCCTCCATCCTTTCCCCTTTCTGCCGCTCGCATCCTTCCTCCACGTGACATGTTTGTAATCTGACTCGTTTTGCCAGCGCTGGAGCGCCTCTCTTTCTCTCCGTGCGCTCCAAGCTCGCCGCCGCCGCAGACGCTTGCCGCTGTCCCTGTCGTCGTTCTGTCCCTGCGCCGCCCTGTCCTCGTACGCCGTGGATCCGGCTCCGCGGGCCTTGGCGCCCCTGGGCCCGAGCGCGGGCCGCCGAGCGCGCGCCTCTCTGTCCGAGCTTCCGGGGCGCGAAAACCGGCTCCGCTGGTCCTTCCTCCCCGGATCGGCGCTCGTTTCGACCGCCGAGGACTGGGACGCGCTTTTTCCTTGCCGTGCCGTGTGCGGCGGTGCTTGGATCGGCGCTTGCCGTTCGCGCGCCCGAGCTGCCGGCTCCCAGATCATGGCGGGCGCCACCACGGCGCAGCCCGCGCCCCCGCGCGCCTCGCTCCCCGCTTCTGTCCTGAGCGACGCGGGGATGGCGCACTTTTTCGCGCTCGTCTGCATCTGCCTGCTCGCGACCAGCGTACGTCTCCCCGCCGCGGATCGCGCCGCGGATCGCGGCAGCGGGAGGGGGCCCCAGCGGTGTCCCCTCCCGCTGCCGCGCCGTGATGGGGAGCGGAGAGGGAGGGGCTGAGAGGGGAGGGGCTGAGAGGCGGCCGATTGGCCGGGGGGCGCCTCTGCGGCTCCTTCCCTGCCGCCTCTCGCTGCGCACTCCTCTCCCTATCGCTCGCCCGCCCACACTCCTCTTGCAACCCCCCGTTTTCTCTCTCTCTTACTCTTACTCTCTGTCTTACTCTCTATCATACTCTCGTTCGTGTACAAGCTCTACGTTGACTTTTTGTGCTCTCGTTCGTGTACAAGCTCTACGTTGACTCTCGTTGTACTTTTGCTCATGCGTTCTCTCTTGCTTTTCCTCGTGTTTTTTTCTTTCCTTCGTGGGTTTCTTAGGTTCGTTTGTTTTCCGTGATCAAGTACGAGTCTGTGATTCACGAGTTCGATCCGTACTTCAACTACCGTGTGACGGAGCGTCTGACGCGCGTGGGCCCCAAGGCGACCTGGAACTTTTTCGACGACTTTACGTGGTACCCCCTCGGTCGCGTGGTCGGGGGCACCATGTACCCTGGTCTGATCTTCACGGCTGGGCTGCTGTGGAGGTTTGTTCGCGTGCTTGGTCTTCCCGTGCACGTGCGTGAGATTTGCGTGTTCATGGGTCCTCTGTTCAGCGGCTTGACCGCGCTGGCGACGTACGGCCTCGTTCGCGAGGTCAAGGACGCGGCTGCGGGTCTGTGCGCTGCCGCGCTGGTCGCGACGGTTCCCAGCTACATTTCTCGTTCTGTGGCCGGGTCGTACGACCTCGAGTCGATCGCGATCTTCGCGCTCGTCTTCTGCTTCTTCCTGTACGTCAAGGCGTTGCGCACGGGCTCGCTGGCGTGGTCCGCCGCGCTTTTCCTCGGGTACGCCTTCATGGTCGCGAGCTGGGGCGGCTACTCGTTCGTCGCCAACATTCTGCCCATCCACGCGCTCGCCTGCATCGTTGCCGGTCGCGCTTCCCCCCGCCTTTACGCGGCCTTTGCTCCGTTTGTGGCCCTCGGCACGCTGGCGTGCCTCAACGTTCCCGCCATCGGCTTCAACGCGGTGCGCACGTCCGAGCACTTTGCCGGCTTTTTCGTGCTGCTCGCGCTGCACGCGGCGGGCGCCGCCGCCTACGCGGCGCGTCTGCTGCCGCCCCGCGCGCTCGCGGCCGCGCGCCGCGCTCTGCTGGGCCTCGGCGCCGCCCTGGGGTGCGCTCTGGCTCTGGCCCTGGCCGCCTACGTGGCCGGCTCGCCCACGCTGGGCTGGACGGGCCGTTCGCTGTCTCTGCTCGACCCGACCTACGCGTCCAAGTACATCCCCATCATCGCCTCGGTCTCCGAGCACCAGCCCCCGACCTGGTCGAGCTACTTCACGGACCTGCACGCGGCCGTCCTGCTGGCGCCGCTGGGGCTCGTCGCCTGCTTCCGGCCCGTCACGGACGCCAGCCTCTTCCTGGCCCTGTACGCCGTCGCGGCCTTTTACTTTTCGGGCGTCATGGTCCGACTCATGCTCGTGCTGGCACCCGCCGCCTGCTGCCTCGCGGGCATCGGACTCTCCGAGGCGCTCAAGGTCCTCGTCCCGAACGCCGTCGGAGCCTACGACGGCCGAGCCGAGGGCGACGGGGCAGACGCCCCGGCCGCCGCCGCGACCGGGAGCGCAACGCACAGGGCCCTCCTCAAGAGCGAGCGCAGGGCGGCGGCGAGCGCCGCCGGAGAGAGCGCGGGCGAGAAGAAGGCCAACAGGCAAAGGAAGCGCTCGACGGAGGACGACCGGGCGGGGAGCGCCGACGCCGACGCCGACGCGACGGCGTCCAAGCCGTCCAAGGCGTCTCCCCGTCCCGCTCCTCCCGCGGTGCGCCTGCCTCGGGACGTGTCGTTCCTGGGGCTGGTCACGCTGGGCATCCTGCTGATGCTGTACGTGCGCCACACGGTGTACGTCGCCGCGGAGATGTACTCGGCTCCCTCGGTCGTCCTGCAGACGCGCCGGCGCGACGGCGCCCCGGCCGTCCTCGACGACTTTCGCGAGGCGTACGCGTGGCTGAGCCACAACACGCCCGAGGACGCCAAGGTGGCCTCGTGGTGGGACTACGGGTACCAGACGACGGGCATGGCCAACAGAACGGTCATCGTGGACAACAACACCTGGAACAACACCCACATCGCCACCGTCGGACGGGCCTTTGCGCTGCCGGAACGCCAGTCCGCGAGCGAGTTCCGCAAACTCGGCGTGTCCTACGTCTTCGTCCTCTTCGGAGGATTCGTCGGCTACCCCTCCGACGACGTCAACAAGTTCCTGTGGATGGTACGCATCGGAGGAGGAGTCTACCCAGACATCAAAGAAGCAAACTACCTGACCAAAAACGGCCAGTACTCTGTCGGCCCAGACGCAGGCAAGGCGCTCCTCGACTGCGCCCTCTACCGGCTCTCCTACTACAGGTTTGGAGACGCAGCGCCTCTCATGGGACTGCCAAAGGGCTACGACAGAGTGCGACAGCAAAACGTCGGACTGATCGACTTTGACCTCTCGGAATTCGAAGAAGCATTCACCTCGGAACACTGGATGGTCCGAATCTACAAAGTCCTGGACGAACCGAAGCGAGACACCAAGCTCAAGCGAGGAGAAACCAGCACAACGAAGAAAGTGCCTATCAAGGCAAGAGACGCAGCGGGAAAGCTCAAGGCCTGAGAATTGAGCTGAAAGGGACCATCGAAACATGGGGAAATGGGGGGGGGGGCGGAGGGGGGGTGAATGGGGACATTGGTCGGGGGGGACGTGTCTCCAGATGTCTCTCAGGGATGTCTCTCAAGGCGTCCAAAGGATGCTCGAGTCTCTTCAAAAGCTCGCTGCGAAACCTTTGGGGTGGACTCGGTGAACGCGGCGAGGAGGAAGCGCAAGGGGGGCACGGGGCGGGCTTTGCGGTTGCGTCCCCGTTGCTGTGCCGTGAGTACAACCGTACCGCACAAGCGCATTGTACACGTGTATTGTACAAGTGCCCTTTGAGATGAGGTGTCGAGGCCCCCCGCTCGTCGAGCCTTTTTCGCGGCGCCCGGGGCGACTCGCTCCAGCTCCTTTTTCTCCCGCGCCCGCCCGATGCCACGGGCGCTGTAACGCGAACGGCACGACGCGACGCGATAGAAACGAAAGAAAGAGCGCAGCAAAGCACAACGCGGCCCAGCAAAGCGATCCCACCTCCCGCATGCTCTCCCCTCGATCCCTAGCTCCACTCCCCCTGCCCCTGGTTCCAGCCCTTCTTTTTCCCTTCTCCCGGTTCTTTTCCTTTCTTTTTTTCCTTTCAGAGCGTTCAATGGGCGTGCGAGGGTCACATCGTGTGCAGCGCGCTGCAGTTCGGAAACGGGGATTGGAGGGGTGGAGGCGGGCGAGGGCGTCGAACGACTCGTCCGCAGGCGCGGGGGGGCGCTGGCCGCGACCGGAGAGCCGAGGGCCGGACGGGAGGGCTCGGCCCTTGATGTCTCTCCTCCGAGACTCTGGGGTGAGGAGCGGCCGCGCGCAACGCGGCCGCCGGTAAGGAGGGCGCGGCGACGGCGGCGATGAGGTCGTCGAGACGACCAAGAACGGCAAGCAAGGAGGAGACATGGGGGTGTCGCGCAAAGGATTGCGCAAAAGAGACCAGGCCAGCTCCGCAAAGGATTGCGCAGGAGAGGCTGGGTCTGCCGCGCGCTCGGGGGGCAGCGCGGATAGAAGGGGGTCGGGGCGAGCAGAGTTGGGAGGGGCCATGGACGGGCAAGGGGCGCTTACCCACCCGCCAGCCTTCCGGACCCGCCCCCAAACATCTCCTCTCGTGCACGGTGCGAGCGCCACAAGCGCCGAGGCACCGCCAAGACGTTGGGCGTTGTGCATGACAGAGTGCTAGCGCAGCAGAGCGTGGCGGAAAGGAGCCAGCGGAATGGGGAAGAGGCAAGGGGCAGGGGGTGGGAAGGTCGGAACGGTCGACGAACAGAGAGAGGTGGAGCGAGCGGCGGAGGACGGGGAACGGCCGACGAAAAGAAAGAAAGGAAGGTCGGAAGATGCAAGAACAAGATGCAACGAGAAGACAAATGGAATGGAGGCTTCGGGACGCACAGCGTAGGGAGGAAGGGGGGGAGCGAAAGGCGAATGCGCACAGAAACGGTGCAAAAGAGGAGGGGGGGGGGAAGTGAAAGTTTCAGGTCTGAAAAAAAGAAAGGGAGGAAAACAGGCGAACAACGCGAGCAGAGGTCGCGCGAGGCGCGCGCGCATGCACCGGACAGACGGGAGGATAACCAATCGGAAGAGGGCGGCAGAACGTGCGAAAAACGAACCGGGATGGGTTGGGTGCAAGGCGCATCGAACCAAGGGGCGGAGGCGAGGGTGCGGAGCGGCGGTCGTGACGAGGAGAGGCGAGAGGGAGAGGGGAGCACGCATCCCTCCCTTTCTTCCTCCCCTTTTCTCGTCTACATAGACAGAGGCATCCTCTCGACAGACCCCACTCTCGCGTGCAAAAAAAAGCGCGCGAAAAGCGAGGGCGGGAGACTCAAATGCGGCGCCCAGAATGCGCCAGAGAAAAAAGAGGATAAAAAGAAAGCGAGAAAACGCGCAGGGTCCATGAAAGAGCTACGGAGCCCATGTTGATACGGAGACGAACCGGGGGTCGATGTGGTGAAGAAAGAAGGAAAGAGAAAAAAAATCGATGCTGAGTGAAGGTGAAGACGGTCAGGTGGTGCAAAATGATGGGAAGGTGCATCTGGAGCCGAGCGGGGGGGGAGAGAGAGAGATGGAAAGACAAAGAAGAAGACAGAGAGAGCATGGGTGCGAAAGAGAACGAGGGCAGCTGACGAAAACGGGGGGTGGTACAGGGTGCGATGCCAGAATAAAGGGGGAGAGGGGGTGGGGGGGGGGAGGAGGTCTTTTCTTGTCGAAAAGGGCATTGAGAGCCCCTCTTCCCCTTACCACGCCACGTTGGCGAGCGGCAGAAAGAAAGAGTGAATACAACGGCGGTTGCGAAGGTCAGCTGCAGGGTGCTGGTGAAAGGGGGGGGAAAGGGAGGAAGCGGATTCCCGAGGGCGCACAAGTGACGCGACCAGAGAGTGGGGGGCAGGGGGTGGGAAAGGGATGCGCAAAGGCGGGAAAGGGGGATGCTAGGTGCGCTCGGCGATGCGAGCGAAGAAAACGCTGCAAACGAATCTATGGGCGATAAAAGTGCACGTGTGCGTTGAAAAGCACGGGCAGCGCGTAAGGCCGGAGAGCGGTGAAAAAAAACGGAAGACTGGGAGGGGGGGGAAGGAAAGAGCTGCGGGGACAGCGACCCGGGACTGAGAAAGGGCTGAGAAGATTCCGGAAGAGGGGGGTCATTTGGGCCTCCCTTTTTTCCCCCACGTGTGCTGTCTCGTTCGTCTAGGCGAGCGTGACAGAGGGTGGGGTTTGGAAAAGGTGTGCGGCTCCAAAGTCTGTGCCGCGCGCGTCAACGGCTCCCTGTCCTGCGTAGGCCTCGACGTGCGTGTAGGCCCCTCCGGTCCGCTGCTTGGCGCCAAACGCTTCCTCCGGCGAGTCGGGGGAGGGCGTGGGCGAGCGTTCCGCGACGGCCGCGCGCGCGGTCGCGGCCGAGGGCGACGCGTGCGACTGGGACTGCGAGCGCGCGAGATCCGCCATGCCATCGATGGTCGAGAGGCCCGTGGACTGCGAGGCCGCGGCCTTGCGCGCCTCGTCCGCGGCGTCCGCGGCGGCGGCCAGGGACGCGTCCGTCGCGAGCGAAGGGGGGGACAGCCGTCCCCCGTCGACGGTGACGCCCGCGAGGTTTCCCGCGTCGCTCGGGGCGCGGAGGTCGTGGACGCCTGCGCCGGGGGTCGCTCCCGCGCCCTGCAGCCCATGCAGTCCCTCGATGCCCTGGAGACTCGCGATCGAGATGCCCGAGGGCATTGCGCCTGCCATGGCATGCGGTGCGGCGAAGAGCTGTCCCTGGAGGTGGCTGGGGTGGTGAGGGTGGGGGTGGTGGTGGCTGCAGGCTCCTCCGTCCGGAGACATGGCTTGGGCTCCTCCTCCGGACATGGTCTGTCCGGCGCTTGCGTCCGACATGGACGCCTGGTGGTGGAGCGTTCCCTGCATGCCGCTCGACTGCTGCATGCCGCTCGACTGCTGCTGCTGCTGCTGCTGGCGTTGTGGCGTTGTGGATGCGGTGATGGTTTCGTTTCCCTCGAGTTCTGGAAAGGCTTCGACGCCTCCCTTGACCCATCGTTCGAAGAGCTGGGGCGTGGAGTGGACCTGGACGTAGGCCGGGTCGGAGGAGAGGAGCCTGGCCTGCATGCGATGGTAGTCTGTCATCTCCGCCTTGTAGTCTCCCAGGGCAAAGTTGGTGGCGGCTCCGCGTCCGCGCAGGCGGACGAGCGCCCTGTCGTAGGCGGTTGCGGCGTCGCGCTCGTCGTAGAAGAGGCCCAGGTAGATGTGCTTGCTGCCTGGCACGCCGATGCGCGCCTCCCAGCGTCCCGAGGGGTGGTGCGTGACGCCCCGGAAGGAGGAGGTGCCTCGCGAAAAGCCCTGGCTCTGGCGCCGGACGGCCATGACGAGCTCCTCCATGGACATGGTGTCGATGCAGCCGAGCAGATCCGCGTACTTGGCGACGGCAAAGTTGGTGCGGCAGCCGCGGCGTCCCTTGCACTTGAGCGCGGCAATGTCGTAGGCCTCGGCCGCGTGCTCCTCGCGCTCGTAGCCGCCCAGGTACACCTGCCGCCCCAGGTCCTTGACCCAGATGTGCGCCTCGTACCGACCGCTCCGGCGGTGCTTGGTCACGCCGCGGAACTTGGACGAGCGAGACGCGCCGGAACGAGACGACGCAGCCCCAGCAGCCCCGGCAGCGACAGGCGACCCCCCGGCCGCAGAGGGCAGAGAGGCGAGAGCCGCACCCCCCCCAGAGGGAGCCGAGGAGAGCGGAGACGACGCCGAGGGAGGGGGCGCAGAGGGAGACGGCATGCCACCGCCGCCGCCGCCACCTCCTCCGGCCATGGCATCCTGCTGCACGTAGCCCATGCCGGCGCCGGGCTGCAGTGACGGGAACAGGCCGAGGTGGCCCAGCTCCGGAGCGACGCCCGAGGACGAGTACTCGCCAGAGGGGCCCTCGCCGTTCGGAGCCAGCGCCGTCGAGATGAGCGCGTTGCCCAGCGACGCGCCCGCAGCAGCTGCCGCGGCGGCCGCAGCCGCGGCGGCTGCGGCCTTTTTGGTGGTCGCGGGAGACCCGCCCCCGGTCATGGCTCCGGACATGGACATGGGAGGGGGGTGTCCGGCCTCGCCGGTCAGGCCGGCGTCGTCCGGGAGTCCGGCCCGGCCCGCGGAGGCGTCTCCCCCGCCCGCCCCGGCGCCGAGGGCGCCCAGAGCTCCCGCGCCGAGGGAGCCGCCCCCCCGGGCGGCCGGGTCGACTTGGGCGAAGAGGTCCGAAGCGAGGAGGTGGGCTCCGGCGCCCGGGTAGGGCGCGGAGGCTCGGTGCTGCAGGTGTCCGCGCGCGCCTCCCATGGGCGCCACGCCCGCTCCAAGGCCCGAGCCCGCGGAATGCAGGGGCTGGAAGCGCGGCGCCGAGGCCGCGCGGTGCACCAGGTGCGCCGACACGTCTTGGAACGAAGCCGTCTGGGTTGGCTGCTGCTGCGAAGGCGCTCCCACGCCGCTCGAGGGCTGGCGCTCGGCCAGATAGGAGGCTCCGTTGGGAAAGGTGGCAGAGGCGGCGCGCGCGACCTCGAGCGCCTCAGCCGAGGGGGGCGTGCCTCGAGACTTGGGGCTCGCGTCCTCCCCGTCGCCCCCAGGTCCCCCGCCGCCTGGAGCCACGGCGCCGAGACCCGAGCCGAGGCTCGTCAGCGTCGGACGACGAGCAGGCTGCTGCGGAGGCGTCGGGGGAAACAAACCCTTTCCCGGAAACAACTGCTGCTGCTGCTGAGGGGACAGCTGTCCCTGCCCGGGAAGAAGGGGAGGGAGGTGGTAGCCGAGCTGCTGCTGCTGCTGCTGCTGCTGCTGCTGCTGCTGCTGCTGCTGCTGCTGCAGGTTGTTCAACAACAGACCCCCCTGTCCCTGCCCCTGCTGCCCCTGCTGTCCAAAGGGTGGCAGGGGGAGGTGTCCAAGCGATGCGGCGTGTTGGAGGTGCGAGTAGCTGCCGGGCGAGCCGTTGAGGAGCGCGGCCAGGGCGGGGTCTTCGCAAAAGGGGAGGGGGGGGGGAGGCGGGCCCTGGCCAGGGCCGTAGCCCCGCCGGTGTCCAGACGGCGAGCCTGTGCCGTGGCCACCCACCACGCCCATGCTGCCCTCATCGCTAAACGACACCTGCTGCTGCTGCTGCTGCTGCTGCTGTTGCTGTTGCTGCTGCTGTTGCTGCTGCTGCTGCTGCTGTTGCTGCTGCTGCTGCTGCTGCTGCCCAGGTGGCAGCGGAAGCACCAGGGGAGGGGGGGGGAGCGACCCGGGACGACCGCCGCCGGCGCCGTTCCCGGCGCCCCCGCCGGAGAGAGGCGAGGGGGGTGGGAAGCCAGACGCCAGGCCGCTCGCGCCTAGGCCGCCGGCCTTGCCCGCGCCCTCGCCCGCGCGGTCGTCGCCGCCGTACATGCCGACCACGTACGAGGGAAGAGGGTTGCTCGGAGACGTGCCGGGCACACCCATCGTGCTTGGGGAAAACAAGTGGTGCGCCATGCCCGCCGCGCCGAGGGGAGTCGGGCCGCCGGCGGGGTGCGAGTGCGGAGGGTGTGGGTGCGGCGCGCCGGCAGAGCCGGGCGAGCCGCTGCCGGCGAACGAGCCGCCGGGAGGAGCGGGCGCGAAGAGATCCGCAAGCACCTCGGCGCTCAGCGCCGCGTCGCCAGAACCCTCCATGGCGCGCAAGCAATACACGACTCTGCGAGGAATGGAGAAACAGGCGCGGGAAACACACCGGAGAGGAAAGAGAGGTAAGGGTTTGCCGAATGACGCGAGCGCGGAAAGGGACCAAGAGGAGAGGGGGGGAGGGGCGGAGATCCGCGCGAGCAGAGCACGGCGGCGAGCAAGAGGCACGCGACATGAGAGCGCTCGAGGGCTGGAGCGCGGGGGGGTGGGGGGGGCCGGGAAAGGAGCGAGGGGGGAGGGGGGAGGGAGGTTTCTGCGAGCAAGGGTACTGAGCCCAGCGGAGATGAAGCGACGCAAAAGCGGCCTTCGGGACCAAGCGAGGTGGCCGCAGCACGTAGAACCGCGGAGTGGAGGTTGCCTCATCACTCCCGACCACCCCCCACACCGGCGCCCGGCCAGGCCCGCTCCGTTGGGTCTGGTTGGGGTGCCTGGTCCATGTCCTGGGATCTCGAACAGTCGGCGCCGAGTGCGCCACCCCCCCCACGTCCAGGGGTCTCAGTCAGCTCGAGAGCACGGAAAGCCACACATCAAACGAGACCCGCGCCAGCAGATCGCACGGACGCCCGGCGCCGCCCGCCGCGCGGGGCGCAGACCAAGTCCCGCGCGGGTCGGGCCGCGCGGGGACGGCTCCCAGCGCACCTCCGGTGGCCGAGCAGCGCTCGGCGCTCGGGGGGGCAAACCCGGCCTCCGCGCGGCAGTCCGCACCACGGCGCGCACCCCGGAGTTGTGCTTGCATGACACGTGGGTGGAAAAGGCGCGCGGATCCCACCAGCACGCCGCGCGTCCCACGGCCGCGAGCGAACCGCCCCGTTCCAGCCCTTTCCCGCCGCCCCTCGCTCCCGTCCCCGCCGCGGAACGCGCGGGACGGCCGCCGACCACCCGGCCGGCCCGGGAAACGCGAGGTGCCCCGCGGCTTCCCGCCGGGGTCCCACGGCCACAGGACCGTCCGAGGAGTCCGTCGGCGCTCGGCCGTCCCGATGGGTCGCGCGCGACGCAGAGCAAACGGAGCGCCGCCCAAGCGCTTTCCAGGCGCCAAGGCGAGATCGAGAGCCAGCGCGTCGCCCGAGCGCGCGCGGACGAGGTGCAACCCGGCGCTGAGGGGCAAGAGGCCGGGTAACGCGTCGCACGCATTCCCAGCTCACCCCCGCCCCGCCGCAAGGGTCCGCGCCCTGGTCTCGCCAGCCAGCCCGGGCGTGGGGGCGTGGGCCGGGAGGAGTGGATGGGGATGGAGAGTGGTCCCGCGAGCATGGGGGTCAGCTGGTCCTGGCGGTCGCCAAAGACGCCGTCGAGCTCTTTCGATCGGAAGATCCGGCCCGCAGGCCTAAAATGAAACGCTCGGTGGAAAAAGCAGTCGCGGTGCGGAGCGCCAGCGCAGCAACGCGCCCGAGCGGGACGGTGCGCAACAACTCGACAGGACGACCCGGCCCAAGCGGCCAGCCTCGCCGGTCGCGCTCCCGTCCCAACTCCCGTCCTCCCCTCCCCCCGTCCGCCCTTGCGTCGTCTCGCCGGGGAGGCCCAGCAGGGCCAACCCGCGACCTGGTCGCGGGGTGCCGCGGTCGAACCCGGCGGAAGAAACGCAACCTCGATCCTGGCGCTCGGCAAGGACAACACATGGCACCACGACGATGCTGGGCGCGCCGCGGTCGGCAGCCGACGCGCCCCGGCGAACGGGCGCGCGGTCGCTCCAGACTCGGACCGACCGGAGGCTGTCGGCAGCAACCCTCTCGGAAGGGCCGCGCGCGGCCTCATA
Organism: Prototheca ciferrii; assembly: GCA_003613005.1. Lineage (NCBI taxonomy): Eukaryota > Viridiplantae > Chlorophyta > Trebouxiophyceae > Chlorellales > Chlorellaceae > Prototheca > Prototheca ciferrii. The sequence continues at coordinate 15,151 of PEIA01000113.1, forward strand.
GGAGGGTACCCAACCGACGCTTCCTGCCATGCTGCGATATGCGAGCGTCGCGAACGCTCGCAACCGCGCTCCAGCGCGTTCGCGCGCCGCGCCCCCGCACCGCAGCCATACGCACCTCGGCGGCGGAGCGCCGCGCAGAGTTCGGGGAGGCTGTGGAGGCGCCGGTGGCTGCGGTCCAAAGCCCTGCAAGGCAGTCTGGGTCGGCGGTGGTAAACCTGCTCACGCTGCAATCGTTCGGTCCCTGCGGTGACCGGGAGAGGGGGGCGCGTGCGATGAGCAAGCGACGTCGACGCTCAAATCGGCGCGGGCAGAGAGAGGGGGGAGGGGGGCGGGAGGCTGGAGGGGGAGCAAGGCGAGGTGAGGCCCGAGGGGTGGGCCGCGGGGAGGAGAGGGGCGGGGGTAGGGGCGGGAGCGGAGCTGGGGGCTGGGGGCGGAGCGGTCTGTGGGAATGGGTCGCGAGGCGAGCCAGAGGCGGACGATGGCCGCCGGACGGGCCTCTTGCGTCACCTCTGCACACGCAAGCCCAACTCGCGGTCCATCTTAGCCGCCGCCAGGGAACGGCCCAAACGCTCGGCCGCAGCAATCCATTACTTCGTGCTGCACAAAGCAAGCGCCCTCGGCCTCGAGGCAAAGGGCCCTAGCGGGTGCGAGCCGCGATGCGCGTAACGCGGACGGGGTGGCAAATAGAACGGGGTCGCGGGGGGGGGGGGGACGGGGAGGACGACGGAGCCGAGCGTTACACACCTGGAAATCGAGCCTCGCCGCGATCGTGCAAGCCTCGCTGCCGTCGCGAACAAGGTACACGCGCGTCGGGGCCGCGCAGCACATAGATCACGCGCGCTCGCGCGCCGTGTGACCGGCGGGTCCTCGGCTCGAGCCGAGCCTGCGGTCACACGGCAGCCGAGCCTCCCGCCTCCACCGCGGCACGCGTGGGGGGAGGGGGGGAGAGAGGAGGGAGGGAGGGGTGAACGGGGAGAGATGAGAGAGGGGGTTAGAGGAGAGAAGGAAGGAAGAGGGCCGGGAGTGGTGAGCGGGGCCGTGAGCCGCCGCGCGCGCGGTGCGGGACGAGGCGGTCGGTCGTTTCGCTCATCCTGGTCACGCCCGCGGCGCTGCGTTCGTCAGGATGGGGCAGTGTTGCTCTGCGAACGCTGTCGCGGGCGACGCGCATCGCGCCGGACGAGGCGTGGGGGCCGTTTCTGGGCCGGGCCCCGGCGCGTCGCTGGGCGATCGACTCAAAACCTGGACGGCGACGGGCGTCGTGTCGCTGCGTGACGTGCGATGCGAGGTTCGTTTGGACGTCTTCTTTTCGAGGAACGCCGTGCAATTTGGGTCGAGCGGCGCGCGTGGGGAAGGGGGCTCGGCAAGGCGCGGGTGGGACCGGAGGGGGCGTCGAAGCGGAGGGTTTGGGTCGGTGGCGGAGCGAGCGCGGAGGCGTGCGCGACGCTGCTTTTCTTTCTCTCCGGCATTGTGATTTCGTTTTGTTCATTCCCATTTTCATTTCTGTTTTTTTCTGCCCTCCCGCAGAGCTTTCCGCCCGAGCTTCGGTCGCTGGGTACGCGCGTGCGGGTTTTGGACGCGACCGGATGCGGGTTGCGCTCTCTCCCTCCGTGGCTGTGCGAGTTTACCTCGCTGAAGCGGCTCGTCCTGGCGGACAACCCCGGCCTCTCGCTGGGCGACCCCGCTTCGCTGCTTGCCTCTCTTTCGCGGCTCTCTCGCCTCCGCGAGGTGTCGCTCTCCAACTGCGGCCTGACGCGCGTCTGGCTGGGGCGGCGCGGCATCGAGGGCTGGCGTTCGCTCGCGGCCCTGGACGTCTCCCGAAACCCCATCGAGGAGATCTACGTCGAGGGCGAGGGAAAGGAAGAGGGAAAGGCAAAGGGAGAGGAAAAGGGAGGGAAGGCGAGGAGCGTTCTGCCTGGGGCTCTGGGTGGTGAGGCTTGCGCCTCGACGTCGCCGGATCGATCCGGCGACGTCCCACCGGGCCCTTCTCCCGGCCCTCCTTCTGTCGCACCTGTGCCTGCTTCTGGGACCGTTTCGACGCCCGAGACCGTCGAGGGCGGGAATCTTCCCGACGGCCTGGCCGCGCCCGTCTTGTCGTCCTCGTCGTTGCCGCAGCCTCCCTCTGTCTCGCCTCCGTGCCTCTTCCCTCGCCTCGTCTCGCTGGACCTCTCGTCCACGCGCCTGGCGTCTCTCCCACCGTGGTTTGGAGACGCGTTCCCCGCGCTACAGGAGCTGCGGCTCGCGCGGACGCCTCTGCGCGCGCTGCCGCAGTCGTGCGGCGGGCTTGCGGCGCTCACGAGCCTCGACCTGCGGGGGTGCCCCGTGGCGACCCTCCCTCCCGGTCTCTTCCGGGACCTCTCGTGCCTCGCGACGCTCGAGATCGAGGGTTCGAACCTCGGGCTGCGCGACCTCGAGCGGCGATCCGACTTTTCGATCTACGAAGCGCGGCGAAGGGCCAAGTTTGACAAGGCCCTCGACGCCGGCGTCGACTTTGGGGGGTTCCGCGAATCCCGAGCCAGAGACCTCAAGCAAAAAGGCCAAAACTCCCGAGTGCAAATGGGACGATAGGCACATCTCGTGCGAATCGCCAACGCGGGAAGCGCACGACCCGTTTTCCCCGCGTACCCCGCACACCACACCGCGCGAGTCGGCTCGGGGGGTATCGTCGCCTTTTCCCCGCGCTCCTGCCCCGTGTCCCTCGCGCGGCTTGCGACGCAAGAAGAGCATGCTCCACGTCAATTGCCGGTGGACGATTCTTTTTTTTTTCCAGCGCCTCACGAGCGCCTCTCCCCTATCCCCCCTTGCTCCACTTTGTCCCACCCTGCCCACACAGTTTCCCACCTTTCCTCCTCGCTCTTTCCTCTTTCATTTTGGCGCCACGTTGTCGATATCTTTCTGTATCTTGCGAAGATCGGCGCAGAGGGCGGTCGCGCGAAGAACGCCGCGTGGCATGCTCCGCCCTCTTTTCTGCGCCACACGCTCTCGTTGACCGACTCTGCCTCGCCACCTCCCCGCTTCGCTGCGCTCTTCTGCCCCCCTCGCCCCTGTTCTTTGTCTCCTCTTCTCCATCCTTGCCTCCCGTGGCCACCATGCCTAGAAACGATCCATGACGCCCCGTCCCCACCTTTTCTCTTCCCCCTGCCTCTCGGCACTCGGCCTCGCTGTAACGTCCATCCCGCGACTCCGCGACCAGCCGCGGGAGCGCGGCCCGAGCGCCTCGCCCTCTCTCGCAGCACCCCACAGCAGGGCTCTCCCTGGTCCCCCCGCCCGCGCCCTCCCTCCCTCTCCCTCTCCCTCCTCCCCTTCCCTCGCTCCCCCGCTCTCCCGTCCCCGCTTTTTTGGCGCGAACGCACGTGGGGACGCGGATAAGGCGCGCGCCCTCGGCGGGCGGGCCTCCCGGCCTGCCCGGCCAAGCCAAGCTCGCGGGACTGCCTCGCCCTCTTTCTCCGAGGTGCTGTACAGCGTGCGGCAAGAGGAGACGTCACCATGGTGAGCCCGCACGAGGGGGCCAGCTGGTGGGGCATGCTGCCGGGGTGGCAGCCACCGCCATCGTCCTCGCGCGGGCGGCGGCCCCGAGCGGGCGCTGGAGACGCGCGACGCGCTGCCGTCCATTGTCCGGTTGGATAGGAGAGCGTCCCAAAGCTCGGCTGCGCGCGTCGCGGCTGGCGCCGCCCTCCTCCCGGCGGTAGGGGAGCAGCCCCATGCCGCGCGAGGCCGGGTGGCGACTGGCGCGGCATCGGCCGTGCAGGTCGCTGGCTCGGCGTCTGGCTCTTGGTCTTGCTTCCTGGAGAATAGCCAATGGCTTGAACGAATGGCGATCCTTCTCTGGCATGCTGCGCGGCCCGTGGCTTGGCTCACCGCGCGCCTTCCCCATCTCTCCCCCGCAGGTGCTCTCGTGCGACATCGACCTCCTCCACCCCCCGGCGGCGCTTGAGAAGCGCAAGCACAAGCTGAAGCGCCTGGTCGCCTCCCCGAACTCTTACTTCATGGATGTCAAGTGCCAGGGCTGCTTTGTGATGTACGTGTCCGCTTCGAGCGCTCTCTGGCTGCTCCTCCCCACCGCCTCGCGTGGAGGCGGCGCCGCGGCGCGACGTCTGCCGGTGCCTGGCCGAGGGCTGCGCGTGTCGTCGCGCAGATGCTGTGGATCGATGATGTCGTCCTGGCCCCGCCGCTGGACGCGTAGGCTGTAGCCGGCGGCCATGGACGATCCCCGCGCGGCTCGGCGGCTGGCCGGCCGGCGCAGCAGCGGCCTGCGGGCGCGTCGCCGGCCCCTCCGGGGCATGGCTCTCGGGCGCGCGCGCGCGCTCCTCCAGGGCGGGGAGGGGAGAGGCTCCGGGGGCGGCGAATTGCGGGGATGCGGGCGTGGTGGCGATTGGGTAGCGCCAAGCGTTGGTGGTATTGTACTTGTTTCTGTGCAGTGCCGTCGCGGCTCGAGGCGAGCTCCGCCGCAAGGGCTCGGGAGCGGAGGGTCTGCGTGGGCGACGAGGCTTTTGGTGGTCGGGGTGGGGAGGCGGTCGCTTTGAGATGTTCCGTCTGGGTCTGCGTGACGATTGCGTGCCTCGTCTGGCCGACGACGTGTTCGCTCGAGAACGTTTCGTCGCTCTTGCGGTGGGCATTTTTGCTCGAACGCGCCTTTCGATTGGCGGCCTTCCGGAAGACTGCCGCGCTGTGTTGGGCGGATGGGCGCCGAGCGACGCGTCGCGGAACCCGGTGGCGACGCTCGCGACGTTACCGCGGCGACGCGCGGCGTCCTCGACAGGACGATCGGAGCTCGCGGTTGGCGCCGAGGGCGCTTGCGACTTGGCCGCTCGTCGACCGCGTCAAAGGCCGGCGGCTTGCTTTCGTTTCTCCTCATTCGAGGAGCCGTTTCGGTGGCCTCGGCGCTTGAGGCTATCGATTGGTCTCTGCGCGGAACGAGCTGCTCGTTCATGTCGAGCTTTGCGCCGCGGCAGCCGCCTCTTCCTCCTCCTCGCCGAGTTCTTTTTGGAGTTTGGGGTTGGCAATCGTGACCATTGCTTCCTCCCCCCCCTGGCCTGTTGGGGCTTTTTGCCTTGTCTTTCGACCTGCGTCTCGTTTCACCCCGTGTTGCTGACCCTTGTTCCTTTCGCTTCTTTCTCTCTTCGCAGCACGACTGTCTTTTCGCACTCGCAGACCTCGATCGTGTGCCCCAACTGCAACACGGTCCTGTGCGTCTCGACCGGCGGCAAGGCCCGTCTGACCGAGCACTGCTCGTTCCGCCGCAAGATCGACTAGGCGGAAAGGCCCCGAACTCTCAGAGCAAGGCGCGCAAACTCCGATACGGGTTCAAGCGCTCGTGGAGCGCGCCGAGGGAACGGGGGAGTTTAAGTCGAACACCCGTTGGAACACCGAGTGGACTCGCACGCAAAGAGAGGGCGGGAATGGGCGAAGCGGGCGAGGTCGCCAGGCGGCACCGCACTGAGAGGATCGGCAGGAGGCGGAGCACCACGTAAAGGGATGGGGGACAGAGGGGGGGGCGGGGGGAACGTCTTACCCGCCCACGATTCGTCACCGACTTGGCCGTCCTTGTTTCCTCTCATCAAAGCGTGCGGGCGAACGTCACGCGAAACGCGCCGCGAAAGCCTCAAACGCGCGCAGCCACTCTGCTCCCGCTCGCCTGGTGGGCGTCGCGGGCGACGTGCCCCGCTTTCCCCCGCCGCGCCGCTCCATTCCTCTCGCTCGCCCCGACGTCTTCCCTCTCGACGCTGCGCTTGCCCCGCTCCACTACTCGGCCGCTGGCAGTCTCCACGCACTCGGCGTCGTCGCGACGCCGCCGTGTGCGGGCGACGATGAAGGTCGCGAGTCTTTTCTCAGGCATCGGGGGCCTGGATCTCGGCTTGGAGCAGGCAAGTGTCCCCGGTTTGGTTTTCGGAGCGACCGCCCGCCCACCGCCGCGCTCGCGGAAATCCCCACGCGACGCGACGACCGACTTTTCCTCGCCCCCCTCTTCCCCTGCATTCTTTCACCACAGGCTGGTCACGAGGTGATTTTGCTGTGCGAGTCGAATCCAGATTGTCGGCAGGTGCGTCGCGCAGGCGTCGCGCAGGCGCGTCGAGATACGACACGGTGGGTCGCGCGCGCCGCGACCAGAGAGAGGGAGAGGGCCCAGTGGGTCGCCAAGGCGCGGGGTGCACGTGGGGCAACCTCGGAGCGCGAAGCGCCGTTTTGTGGATCCGAGCGTCGAGATACAAGGTCGATGCGCGGGCCGAAACGGGCCGACGGCGCGCCCGTGCCCAAGAGGGTCGAGCGGTGTCTCGGTGGGGCCGGGGTGCGGTCGGCCCCACCGAGAGGGAAGCTGGGAAGAAAAGAGGGAGAGAGGTGTGGGTTGGAGGAGCGGCGCTGGCCTGAACGTGGCTCGCGACGAAAGCGGGGCGGAACGCCCAGCGAGGGGAGGAGAGGAGGTGGGAGATCGGAGACGGGAGATGGAAGATGGGAGATGGGGGGGGGGCGCCGGGGGGGGGGAGCAGGGGAGAGAGTGGTGGCGGGGGGCCGGATGGCTCCGGTTCGATTCGCCTGGCCGCTCCCCCCGCGCCTTCCCGCGCCGCGTTGCACCGCGTCGCGCCGCGACCGGTTTCTTGGCCTTCTGTTCGATTGCAGATTTTGCGCGCAACGTTTCCCGGCGTTCGTTTGGTGGACGATGTGACGTCGTTGGAAAAGCTCCCAAAGGAGACCGAGTTGGTTGCTGCTGGTTTCCCGTGCGTGGATTTGTCGCGCGCGGGTCTGCGTCGCGGCATTGGCGGTCCCTCGACGGGTGCCGTTCGGCACGTGTTCCGTCTGTTGGCTCGGGCTCGCGCGGACGGTCGTCCTGTGCCGTGGGTGTTGCTTGAGAACGTCGAGGCTCTTCTGGACCGTTCCGGTGGCGACCCTCCAGCGATGCTGTCGGTGTTGCGGAACCTCGAGTCGTTGGGGTACGGTTCGTGGGCGTTTCGGTCCGTGGCTGCGGCCGCGTTCGGGCTTCCGTCTCGGCGTCGGCGCGTGTTCGTGGTGGCGTCGACGCACGGCGATGCCCGCGACGTGCTCTTGTCGCAGGGGTTGGCGCGTTGCGCGGGCGGCTGCGTGGACGTGTTCGGCGGCTCGGGGCGCATGTGCGCGTCGTGTCACTTCACGGTCATGCAGCGCGTCGGACGCCCCGAGGAGGTGGCGTACGCGCTCGACCTGGGCTCGGCGCTCTCGCCCGCGGGCGAGGACGCCGTGCCCACGCTCACGAGCTCCAACGACCGCATTCTGCTCGTCCTGCCCTCGGGCGAGTCGGGTATGCTCCGCGTCGGCGACGCGGAACGCATCGCGGGGCTCCCAGAGGGACACACCGCCGGCGTTGCCGAAGATGCCCCCGGAGGGGGCCTGGCCGCCGCCGCCGCCGCCACCGCCCGGAGCGACGACGACCCGCAAACCCGAGGCGCACGAACGGGAGGAAACGCAAACGGAAGCGCGCAGTTGAATGCATCCAGAAACGGAGCGGCCGCCGCCCCCGCAGGGCCCCGCTCTGCGTCCCAAGTTTCCCCTTCCTCCGCCTTGGCCGCCCCCAACCGCCGCTCGGCACTCGTGCCGCGCGCGGGGTCGCAAGCGGACCCGGACTGGGCCACGGGCGCCGCCTCTAGCGCAAATCGCGCGGCGCAGACCAAAGGCATCGGGGGCGGCGTCGGCGCCAACGGTCGCTCCCCCGTGGGCGAGTCAGGAGCCCCCTTTTTCTCCTCCTCCCCGTCCTCCTCTCAGCCCAACCTCGCAACCGTCGGCTCGGCATCGCAGCCGGTCTTTCCCGCGTCCTTTTCGCATTCTAGGCGGTGGGAGATGATCGCGAACGCAGTGCCGACGCCCATGGCGCGGTGGTTGGGCGAGCGGCTCGCTGCGCCGTACGCGATCAAGTTTCCCGCCATTTCCGTCAAGGACCGCCGGATGGACCAGCTGCTGTCGGAGCGCAGCGCGCAGGACGTCGCGGCGCAGCGGCGCGACGCGACGCGCTTTGCCATGAACGACGCGCGCGATCCGGCGTTTCCGCCGCCCGCGGCATGGCAAGTCACGCCCGGGGGAATGCCCGTGCGCGTGCGCGCGGACGGCGCGGACGGTGCGCGCGCACCGGTGGGCACGTGGCCGGCCGACCCTCTCGAGCCGGGTGCGCGCCGCCGTGAGCGCACGCAGAATCTCTGGTCGTTCGTGTCCGCGGATGATCTCCAGGAGGCCGTCATTTTTCCCTTTGCGGGCGCCCGAACGGCCGAGGGCTCGCCGATGCTCGGCGCCGAGCCCACCGCGTTGGCGGTGGACGGGGGTTCCGGAGGCGGACTGGACGGAGGCCACGAGGGAATTGCCGGGGGAACCGCTGGGATGGAATCGGCCACGGAATCGGCCGTTTCTGCGCCTCGCATTCCTTCCGAGTCGTCATTGACGTCATCTTCTGCGATTCGCACGCACCAGTCTGCGGTGCTTCGTCGGCTGGCTCGGGGTCTGCTGACCGGGACGCCTCGGCCGAGCAAGGGTTGGGACGCTGCGTCGTGGCCTCGGGCGGGGTGGTGGGTGTCTGGCGTCGGATCGTTTGCGTGCGAGGCGGCGACAGACGCGCCCGTGCTGTGTCCGTTTGTTCCGCTGGGGGAGTTTGTGTCCGGCGTGGGTCGTCCCGCGCGTGAGGAGGAGGTCGAGGGGTACCTCAACCGCCTCAAGGCCCGGGGCTGGGATGCGGCGGTGACGGTCCGACGTCTGCTGAGCAGCGACGCGGCCGTCTCGGCCGAGGCCGAGGCCTGCGTCCGCATCCCGGGGCTCTTCTCGGACGCGGCCATGGTCGGCGAGATCGTCTGGGCGCCAGATCCCGTCGCTGGGATCTTCTGGCCTGCCGAGATCCTCGACCCTGCCAACCTCCCTGTCGGCAGGGAAATCCCTCCTGGAGCCTGGGAAGAGGAGCGGCGCGAACGCAAACGACTCGCAAAGAGAGCGCAACGGGCCGCAAACCCCGAACGACGAAACGGACGCGAGGAGGAAGACGTGGAACGGAGGACTGGGGAGGAAGAAGAGGAGAGCGAAAAGGAACGAGGAGCCGGACGAGGGGGCGTGGAGGAGGAAGAAGGGGGGGAGGAAACGGAGGGGGAGAAGCGGGGAGAAGAAGAAGAGGAACGGGATGAGGAGCGGCAGCCGATCTCTCCTCTCGCCCTCACATCTTCTCCCACTTCGTCCTCTCCTCCCGCTTCGTCGTCCGCTCTCACCTCGTCGTCTCCTCGTCTGGTTTTGGCGATCTACTTTCCTCTGCACGGTCCTTCGTGGCGGTGGGTGGATGCTTCGCGCTGCGTTCGGTACGGCACCCCCGAGGCCGCCGAGCGGGAGCGGGCGGCCAACCGCGAGGTGCGGTCGTCGTCTCGCGCCGGCGCGCGCGGCAAGTGGCTCCCGCGTCTCGCCGAGGCCATGCGCGATGCCACGGCTTCCTGGCAGCTTCGTGCGGGCGCGCCGGGCCGCGACGTGGAGCGCACGCGCCGCACGCGTGCCGCCGCCGCCGCCGCCGCCGTCGACCTCAAGCGTCGCTGCGGAAGCTGCCGGGCCTGCCTCAAGCTCCGCGGGGCCGGGGGCGTGCTGGGCGGAGCAGCTGTCGGGGAAGATGCAGGGGCAGGGGCAGGGGCCGGGGCAGGGGTTGCGACGACGACGGCGGGCCAAACCGCCGGCGGAGCGGGAAAGGGGGGCGCCAACCCTTCTTCGTCCTCGTCGTCGTCGTCTCCGCCTCGCTCCACTTCCTCTCCCCCGCTCGCCTTCTCCGCTCCTCCGACCGCTGCCTCGGCTCCCCCCCCCCTCCCTGCCGCGGCTCCGGTTCTTGCCCGGGGTCCAGACTGCCTTGTGCAGCGGATGCGCGCGGCGGCGCTGGCGGGGCATGCCGGCGCGCAGCTGGCGGTGTGCGGCCCGCGCGCGATCGGCGCGGTCGTGCGCATCTGGTGGGACGGCGACGCGCGCTACTACCAGGGAACCGTGGCGCTGTACGACCCCGTCTCGACCGAGCACGCCATCTGCTACGACGACGGCGAGGTCGGCATGCACAGACTGTGGCAACACGACGAACGCGTCCAAGTCGTTTCCAACGTCAACGACTGGGCCAAAAACGCAGACAACGCCGCGCAACGGCTCGGAGGAAAGGAACTGGCGGGGGGGAAGAAAAGGGAAGGGGGAGGGGGCGTGCGGAACAAGGAAACGCATCGAACGGGAGGAGGCGCGGTGGAAAACATGATCCCGCTCCTCTGGGAGCCCGGGCAAGCCGCACTCGGCGCACAGGGGGTAAGGGAGGAGCGCAACGTTGAGGGGACGGCCAACGCGGTCTCCGACGCGCCGTCTCGCGAGCGCCTTTCTCAAGGCGACCCGACCAGACGCGGCGACGTCCAAAGCCCCAACCACGCGAGCGCACGCACGCGCCCTTCTCCTTCCACCTCCCCGCATGCTCCCTCCGCTCCCTCATCTCGATCGGAAAAGGCCGACCGCCCCGCATCAGCCTCGCTCCCCTCACCCGCGGGGCCTGGCGCCGGATCGACCAAGGTCCACCTGCGCTTTGCCCGCGTCGTCGCGCCCGCGACGACGCGGGCCTCTTCCGTAGCCTCTGGTCCTGGGGCAGCGTCGTCGCATCCCGCTCCCAGCGCCGAGGACGCGCGCGTCTCGTCGTACGAGCTCAAGCGGCGCGAAAACGTGGCGCGAAACGAGGCTGCGCTCCGGGCCATCGCGGCCAGGGGAGCCCCTGCGGGGAAGAACGAGCTCGCAAGGCCAAAACGCGCGAAAGCTTCGGGATCGGAGCCTGAGACGGATGCTGCAGCCGAATCGTGCTCGTCGCCGCCGGCGTCGACGGTGACGCCGCCGCTCGCCCCCCCCGCGCCGCTCCGTCACCGACCCCCGACAGCACCCCTTCCTCGCTCCCGGCCCCCCGCGGCGCCCTCCTCCCGTCCTCGGCCGCACGCGGAGGTTGCTCCGGACGCGGCCACGCCGCTGCGGACGTCCACGCGACGCGGCGGAACGGGTCGCGCCTATTTGGGCGCCATCGCGCGGGCGGCAGCAGGCGCCACGGGCGGGGGATCCGGGGCAGGCGCGGGAGAGCGCGCCTCGACGACGGCGGCCGCGGGCAAGGCTCTTCGCCCCTCTCGCCCTCCGTCGGCGGCGTCGTCGTCGTCGACACCGTCGCAACAGCCGACTCCGCCTCGCATCTCGCCACCTTCGTCCTCCCCTCCCGCGGAACCCTCCACGCCGCCTCCGCGCTCGACGCCCACCGACGTCGAGGCCGACGTCCCTTGCCTGCACCCGGATGCCCCAGCACCCCTTCCGTGCTCGCCCCACGAGGCCTCGGCATCTGCCCCGTGTTCGCCCCCTGGCGCTGCAACTGCTGCTCCATGCCCCTCGTCTGGGCTTGCTTTGGAGCATTCGTCGACGTCCGCTTCTCCAGCTCCGACTCTACGCCTGGCGGCGTCACCACCGCCCGCTGCGGCATGCGAGCCCTTTCCGCGCCCCGCGCTGCGGGTGGTCTCGCCGCTGCCGACGCTGGTGGAGGCGGGTCATGGCTCGGACGACGGCGAAGACGCATCGGACGACGACGACGCAGGCGCAGAGCCTTCGCCCGCAAAGCGAGCGAGGGCGGCCGACGGCCCGGATGCCGAGCGAAAGCTGGCAGGATCGCCGATCCGCACCTGTGACCCCGCTCCCCTCGCACCGCCTCTTCTCGTGGGTCTAGAACAAGCCGCATGCTCTCTCTGCGAGGTGTGCGGACTCGAGGCGCTGCCCGAAGATTCCAGAACTTGCCGGTATTGCGTGGACCTCGAGAGGACGCACTGCCAGAGCGCACACCTCGAGTGCATTCGCGCGCAGGAGAAAAAGGCCAAGAGACCCTGGATGTGCCACGTGTGCAAGAGCGAAAACGTTCCGAGAACAGCAGCCGCAAAGGGACGCAAACGCTGAGCGTCCCGGCGCCGGAAAAACGACCAGAGAGAAAGAGAAAAAAGAGAGACAAGAGAGGAAGAACCGGACGATAGACCACGCGACGACTGGCCGCGCGACGACGAAGCAAGGGATGACAGACCCCAAAACCCCCTTGACATGACCAATGCACCCGAAGATAGACACGCGTGAAATGCACGTCGCCCCTCCCCCCTCCTTTCTCTCTCTCCTTCTTTTTTCGTTCCTTCTCTCGTCTCCCCATCTGCTTCCTCATCGGACTCTCATCGATCGACCTCCGCTCCTGCCCTTGCGCTCTCGTGTTCTCTTCCCCTCCAATTCATTGCCGCGCCAACAAACCCTCATCTTGCTACCTCTCTTCCAGCCGTCTCGCATGAAATGACGACACGCCGCGACGCACGGCGGCGCAAGGGGCGCGGAAAATGGCGGACAAGACGCGACACGCACAGAGAAAAGAAAACAAACACCCTTGGAGGACGACGTCGCCACGCCGACCCGTCTCGATGCTCGCGCGCAGCACCTTTCACTCGTCGTCATCCAGCGGAATGGTCTGCGCGACGCGGTCGCGAGAGCGAAAACGCAGAGGGAACGATCGGTCGGCGAAGAAGAGCGCCCCCTCGCCGCACCCACCTCGCGACTGGGACCGCGCGCCCGCCCGCCGCGCTTCGCGCGTCCGCTCCGCCCGTTCCTCCGCACGTTCTCCCTTCGCACCAGATCCGGCGCACAGATGGCGTGCACGACGCTGGCGCCCGCGAGCATCGACGCGATGGCCACAACGTAGGCCGGGAGGTACGACGGCGCGGCCATGGGAAAACTGGAACGGGGACGGACTCGACGGTCGTTTTTTTTTTCGCGCGCTCGAAACCTCATCGGCGATCCGGCCTTTCGCGGCTGCGAAATCGTACGATGGTCACTCGCCGAGCGCAGACGGAACGATCGAACCGCGCCGCTCGCGGGCCCCGCGCACGGCGCGCGCGCGCGCGCGGCGATGCGGCCTGGCGACGCAGACGCTGGCCGCGGAGACGGACTCGCGCGGATGTGCCGATTTGCTGCGTTCGCGTGCGCTGCCCTACTCATCCACCACCCATTCGCTTTCCATCCCCCCTTTCCGTTCCCTCTCTTGGGGCGTTGTGTGTTCTTTCTCTCACCAGATGGCGTGACTTCTACGTCGGCGCGGTCCGCGCGAGTTTCGACGCGCGTTCGGTTCCCTCCCCACTCGTCGGCGCGCGTTGCGCGTGCGGCAGCGAGAGAAAACGAGGGTTCGTTCGGCGTCGCGGCGCGGGACAAAACGCGCCTCGGGGGCCGCCGAGGCGGCGCCTGCAGAGCGAGCGTGGCGCAAGACGCCCGCCCCGCGCGCGGGGAGGCGCGGCGGCGAGCGTGGCGGGAAAAAGAGACGCCCCCGCGCACCGACTCTCGCCCGCCCCCCCCGGGGACGGCAGCCCCCGTCAGAGGAGGCGGAGAGGGGCGTTGATTCGCGTTCGTGCTCCCCGTTCTTCGTTTGGAATTCGTCTAGTAGCGGAGGAAGTAGGTTCTGCGCGAGAGCCAGTTGTAGTCCGGGAGGAACTGGGTGTCTCCCAGGGCCGCCGAGGCGATGGGCTGGTCGACGAAGAAGCGCTTGGCGGCTCCGCGGAGGTCGGCGGCGGTGAGCGCGTTGATGCGTGCGGCGAGTTCGGCCTTGGGGACGTGGCGTCCGTAGACGAGGAGTCCGCGTCCGAGCTCTTCGGCCTGTCCGGTGGTTCCGTCGGCGGCGAAGAGGAGGGCCGAGAGGGCGGCGTTCTTGGCGCGCTGGGCGGCATCGTCGTCGATGCGGTAGGCCAGCCCGGTGATCGAGTCCATGACCGCGTAGGCGAGGTCGTCGTGGGGCGCGTCGTCGCCGGCGTCGGCGGTGGCGTAGAGGCCGAAGAGGCCCGTGTCGGCGTAGTTGGTGTTGAAGGCCGAGAAGGAGGTGGCGAGGCCGTTGGCGGCCACGAGGGGGGCCAGGGGGGAGGCGGCGTCAAACCCGGCGGAGCCGGCGGCGTCCCAGGATCCCAGGAGGGCCTGGAGGACCTGGAGCGCGACGGCGTCCTTGTCGGTCCAGGAGGCGCCCTTGTAGGCGAGCGTCCAGTGGAGCGAGCCGAGGTCGGGGTCGCGGAGGCGGACCTCCGAGCCGACAAAGGTCGAGGGCTCGGCGGCGGCCAGGGAGGCGGCCGAGGCGCCCTCGGTGGGGAGCGCGGCAAAGGCCTCGCCGGCGAGCTTGACGAGAGCGTCGTGGTCGACGTCACCGGCGGCGGCGACGACGACGCGCGGGGCCGTGTAGTTGGCGGCGATGTAGGCGGCCAGGTCGTCGCGGGTGAGCGCCTTGACGTTCTCGGCGGGGCCGAGGATGGTGCGCGAGAGGGGAGAGCCCTGGAAGGCCGTGGCGTGCAGGTGGTCGAGGGCAACCTCGTAGGGCACGCCCTCGATCTCCTGGGCCTCGCGCAGGATGACGTCGCGCTCGCGCTCGATGGTCGCGGCCTCGAGCTTGGAGTTCTGGAGCATGTCCGCCAGCAGGTCGACGGCCTTGGGCACGTCCTTGCCGAGCACCTTGGCGTAGTAGGCAGTCTGCTCGCGGGACGTGTAGGCATTCAGGTGACCGCCCATGTCCTCGACCTCGAGCTCGAGGTCCTTCTGCGAGCGCTTGCCGGTGCCCTTGAAGAACATGTGCTCCAAAAAGTGAGCCGCGCCAGACGTCGACGCAGTCTCGTAGCGAGAGCCGGCGTCGATCCAAACGCCAACGGTCGCGGTCGAAGAGAACGGAACAGCCTCGGTCGCAACGCGAAGACCGGAGGGAAGGGTCGTCACCTACAGGGAAAGGGAGAGAAGAGGGAGAGAGAAGACCAGTGAAAAGAAAAAAGAAAGAGAGTGAGAGAGAAAAAGGGAAGGGAGGGGGAAGCGAAGGGAGAGAAAGAGTCATCAAACGCAGTCCCGTTTTCCAACAGTGCTCTCAGATCTCTGCCCCCTCGTCATCGTTTCATCCCCTCTCCCCCCGCCGCGGCTCTTCCATTTCCGCCTCCTCTTCCGCCTCCTCTTCCGCCTCCTCTTCCATGCGCCCCCACCCCTCGGGAAGTGGAGGGGGTGCGTGGGCGCGCGTGCCCGCGCGTGCTGGTTCGGGCAAGCGTGCCCACGCCCGCTCTCCCCCTCCTCCAGCCTCTCCCCCTCTCCCCTCCCCCTCCCCTCGCCCCCGGCCACCCCAGGGGCCCCTGCCCTGGCTCGCCCCATGGGACATGCGTCCTTCCCCTTCCGCTACCCCTTGAGCAATCGCCGCTCGCAGGCCTGAATCCGACGCAGACAATGCAGGTCTTCGCAAAGCCGGCGCAACCGGAGCCGCGCGCGCCCGATCCGAACCGCACACGACCGGTTGCGCCGCCCCTCGCGCGCGCCGCCCCCCCTCCAGCCCGGGGCCCCGCTCCCACACGGTCCGCACCGCTCCCACTCGCCCCCTGCCTGCCCCCACCCACCCCCGCATCATCGCCCGGCCCCGTCGCGGTCGGCGGTCGGCGGCCGGCCGCGGACGACGATGACGTCGCTGCGCAGATCCGACGCCGTCCCGCGTCCGCATCGGCCAGTGGGTGTGGCCACGGCGCCATCGCGCGGCGCACCTTGGCTGCGGGCAGCGAGGCCAGCGAGGCGGAGACGTCAATCGGGGCCGGGTAGGGCGAGGCCAGACGCGTGAACACATCCTGCTCAGCGACCGCGGCCGGCACGGCAGCGAACCCGCGCGCCAGAGACGGCACGGACCGCGGAGCGCGGCGAAGGAGCGAGTACATGGCGGCCAGTGACGTCGCGCGGACGGAGTGGCAATCTGCCGGGGCTCGCGAGCTCGCGGGACGGGGAGGAACGACCTCCGCGCGGGTTTGGCCGACGCAGCGAAGGCACAGGGACTCTGTCCGCGTGGATGGTGGGAAGAACGTAGCCGGCTAGCGCCTGTTCATCGCCGCGGCGTCCCAGCGGCGTGGCGGGGAGTGGGGGGGGCGCGGCGCTGGGAGCGACGGGCGGGGCGTGGCGGGAAAGCTGGAAGGGGAGGAGGAGAGTGCCGGAGAGGCAGAACAGCGGCGGGGGAGGGGCGCGGGGAGGGCGGGCGGAGCGAGATGGGCACTCAAGAGAGACGGAAGAAAGAGGGGTGCGAGCAAAGCAACGACGGTGCGGGCGAGAGATGCAAACGGCCGTTCGAACTTCATCCCAGTAAGTGGACGCGAAAAAATGCGACTGAAACGGGCGAGGGCGGGGACAACCCGATGGAGTGCAGACTAGCCGTTTTTTCGCCGAGCACCTGGCCAAGGAGCGGCGACATTTTGCAAGGACAGTGCCGCTGGCCGGCGGAAGCCGCGGAACGATCGATCCGATTCTTTGCTCGTTCGACAAGGGCTCTGTGCGGGGGGTAGGGGCAACGGTTCGGGTGGGGGGAGGTCCCGCCACGCCGTGAGGGTTCGCCTCCTCGAGGATTTCCTCGCGACCCCCTACCAAGCGGTGCACGGCGGAAGATGGAAGAGACCGCAGCGTCGCGTTTCGCAGCACGCCACCGCGGTGTTTGGGCTTGATTGCGTGAGAATGCACTTTGTCGCTTTTGAGCACGGGCTTTTGGTGTGGCCCGCTCTGTGCGTCCCGAGCCAGGATTGAACTCGTTCTGGGCCCGCCCCCGGTCGGCCTCCCGTCGCATTTGTCGCGGTTTCGCCTCTCTCGGCTTCTCGGGCGACGCCGCTTCAAAAGTCGCTCTCCAGACGTTCGTTCCAAGAACTGGTTGTCGATTTCAATACTTCTCGGTGCGTTGGCATTGAAGGCCCAACGTTCGTTGGCGACGTCTTGGCCCTTCGATTTACCCTTGAAAAGGAGACGTGAGATCGGGCGCGACCTCGGAAACTGCCAAGACCCCTCTATCCGAAGGTCTTTCGAGGCCACGGACTCTTCAGAATCCGGTGTCGCTTTCGTGCATGACCACTCAATGGGCCTGCCGTCCGCAGCGCTCGAGCTGGAGGCACGAACCGGCCCTCCGGTCGGCGCGCACAAAGTTCGCCGCACCTCTCGCACGCGCCGCGCGCCGCGCGTCTTGGGGTTGTCGCGGGAATCGCCCCGACTATGTCGCTGTCGTCGCCATGCCAAGCATGGAAAGTTAGAGGTGGGCATTTCGAGTTTGGCCACGTGACTGTGCGGCTTCGATTACGCTCTCTGCCTCGGTCCCGGGGTCGCCGTGTCGCAGGGTCGGTGCCGCGACCGGTGGGACGCACGCGGCGCGGCGGTGGGAAGTGGCGGGAGAAAGAACGACGCTCCGAGGGGAGCGTGGAGCGCGGTCGGTCTGGCCGCAGGGGCGAGAGTCCGGTGCGACGAGGGCGGCCGGGGCTGCGCAGAGTCCCCCTTTCCCCCGCCTGGAGGCATGCATGGACCCGTGGCGAAGGGTCGCCCGCGACTTGAGCCTTACCTGCCACGTTGCAAGGAACTTTCGAGCATGGTTTCAACTCTTTCTCCTCTCGCTCTTTGCCTGGTTCTCTCTCCCTCCCGTTCCGGCGTTTGAATGCCCACTTTGTTCCTTTCGATGCAGGTTTCCAACGTGACTCCTCGCTACGGTGGTTGGGCGTCTCGCTTCGATGCGGCTGGCATCGTCGGTGCTGCCGCCGGGCACCCAAAGGGACGGACGCTTCGAGAGAAAGCGACGCTGAAGCTTCTTGGTCGACTCGTTCGATGAATGCACTACAGGCGTTCTTCCGCGGGTGAGCGAGATCAAGAGCCGCCCGCCCGAGGGCTCTGCAGAACTGCTGCTGTCCGTGGGCGGCCTCTTCTTTAACGGCCAAGCAGGGAGCACCGCAGGGCACATTTGCCGGTCGCGGAAGGGTTGCGTTGTTTGCGCCAAGGACTCTGCGAGAAAGTCATCTCTCTATTGCGCTGTCCCGAGCACGTACCAAAATCCGACGTCGTCGACGCAGCGGCCCGAAGCGAAGTGGTCCTGACGACCCCTCACAGCACCAAAGTGCCCGCGAGGTCTCGCCCAGCTGACGAGACGGCGCCTCTGCTGCTCGGCCGAACGAAAAAGCTCTCAAAGGATGCTGATGAAGAGAATCGCGGACGACTCGGTTGCGGCGGGTCGGCGAGCGACGCGTCCGCGCCGAAGCGTCGTTTCGAGTCCCTTTTTCCCCCTTTGCCCTTTTTTTCGCCTCCCACGCTGCGCGTCCAGGTCGGCCGGCGAGCACTGGCTTCCGAGGCCCGACTGGTCCAGCGAGGCCGCCACCTCCCCGCCCTCTCACCCCCCCCTCCTCCGGCTGTCAAGCCTCCTCCCCCCTCTCCCGCGCGTGGCGCCTCTAGCCGTGACGCTGTGCCCCCCTCTCCGACTGCCCACCTCCATCCGTGGCGCCCCGCCCCTCCTTCCGCCCGCCTCCTCGGCGCTCTCCACCTCCGCGCGCGCTCCGCGTCCTCCCTCTCCCGCCCGCCGCGCCCGCGTCCTCCCTCTCCCGCCCGCCGCGCCCGCGTCCTCCCTCTCCCGCCCGCCGCGCCCGCGTCCTCCCTCTCCCGCCGGCGCGCGCGTCGCGGGTCCGAAGAAGGGCTGCCGCGTTTCGCAGCCCATCGGCGGCTCTTGCTTGCAGCTCCATC
Organism: Prototheca ciferrii; assembly: GCA_003613005.1. Lineage (NCBI taxonomy): Eukaryota > Viridiplantae > Chlorophyta > Trebouxiophyceae > Chlorellales > Chlorellaceae > Prototheca > Prototheca ciferrii. Next base: position 33,652 of record PEIA01000113.1, read on the forward strand.
TCCTGTGTCGTGCTGCGTTCGAAGCGCCCGAGCCGATTCCTCGCGTCCACCGCGCGCAAATTGCGCCCAGAGCCGGTTTCGCGCCCGCGCCCTCGCGCCCTGCGCCCGTCGCTCGTCTCCCCTCCGCGCCCCTCTCCCCCCCCCCCGCCGGAGGTTTCGCGAACCGATGTCCGTTCATCGCTCCGCGCCGCTCGTGAAATACTCGTTCCGCGCTGCCGTCGTCGACCCGGACACGCCTGGGTACACTGGCATCGATGGGCCGAGCTTTTACGACGATGTCGATCCCTCGGTGTACCTGGGAAGCCGCGGAACGATGCGCGACCTGACGAACCGCCAGGGCCTTCGCATTAAGACCTATTTCTGGCCTGCGGCAAAGCCCAGAGCCACTCTCGTTTTCGTTCCAGGTCATGGAAGTCATCTGCTTTTCGAACTTCTGAAAGCGGAGGTGCGCAATGGCGGCCTAGGGAAAGAGAGCCTGTCTCGGCCCCGCCTGCGCCCTCGGCCTCCGCGCCCGCCCCGTCTCCTTTTTTCTTCTCGGCCGCGTGACCGCCCCCCAGCCGCGGCCGGCCTCAGCCTCGGGCGCCGCGCGGACGCCCCGAAAGGCGCTGCGTCGCGGCGCGAATGGAATCGATCGGCTCCTTGTCGTCGTGGGTCGACCCCGACTGGACCGGCGGCGCGCGCGCGGCCCGGCCTCGACGCGCGCGACGCCGCGGCGCCCCGGTCGGGCCCGGCTGGTCGAGCCGTCACGTCGGACTCGCCTGGCCACCAGGGTAGCCGTGGCCGCTTCCCCCGCCCCCCCCCCCTCCCGTGCGCGGCTCCTGGTCACATCGCGCGGCTCGCTTCCCGCAGACGTTTGCTGTACGCGTCGACGGCGCATTCTGAGGACCGTGCCTTCGGTCTCGGAGCGCGTGGACGCGACGAAAACGCTGGATGGTCTCTGCCTCGCACCGACTGCCACGCGCTGAGCGCGTGGCAGTCGGTGGGGAGCCCGCGGCGGGGCGGTAGGCGCCGCGCAGCGGGCGCTGCGGTGGACGCGCGGGGTCCTGCCGAGGGGGAGATGTGACGAGTCAGGGCCGGAAAGCTGGGGGAGATCTCTGGGCTCAGGGCTGGGGGGAGGCTTGGAGGCGAGGTGGTGAGGAGAGGGGGGTTGGGAAGTGGAGAGGAGGGGAGTTGCGGCAGGTGAGGCGACGGGTGGAACAGGGGGCCTGGGGAAGGCTCGGTCACGGGGCTCGGGACACGTGGGGCGACACGGGGGGCGTGACGCGCTCGGGTTGCAATTCGAGGAGAGCCATGAGAATGATCGCGGGTAGGTGGGGTGGGAAGCGGCGGAGGTGCCGGACGCCACCCTCGCCGTCTCACCGCCCACTTTCTCGTCGCCCGCTGCTTCTGCATCCCTTGCGCTTTGTATCAGCGCCAGTCCTTGTTCGCTTGTCTTCTGCCGCGATCGCTGATGAGGCTGTGCCTGTATCCTGTACCCTTTGCCTGCTCTCTCGCCTCTCTCGTTCGCTGTTTCTAACGGTCCTGGCGTCTTCTCTCCCCTCCCCCCCCCTCCTCCATTCCTCCTTTCTTCCTCTCCTCTTTCTCTGCAGACTCCCGCCACCGTTCCCCGTTACGGCGGTTGGATTTCTCGGTTCAATGCGGCTGGCATCAGCGTGGCTGGTCTCGACAACCAGGGCTGCGGGCGTTCCGAGGGGCTGCACGGCCTCCGCTTTTACGCCGAGTCCTTTGACGATTACGTCACCGACGTTCTTCAGCTCGTTGACGAGATCAAGACTCGTCCGCCGGTGGGGTTTGCGAACGTCCCCATCTTCCTGAGCGGCATCTCGCTGGGCGGCGGCATCGCCACGGCCACGCTGCTGCGCGCGCCGCGCGACCTCTTCGCCGGCCTCATCCTCTTCGCTCCCATGCTCAGTCTCGAGCGCGTGAGCAAGCAGGGCCTCAACCCCTACCTGCGCCCCATTTCCACGCTGCTCTCGCGCCTCGTGCCGTGGGCGCCCATCGTCGCCTCGTCCTCGGCCGGCAAGGACGCTCCCCCGACGCCCCTCGAAATGACCTTTGATGGCGACGACGGCGATGACGAGAGCGAGGCTGCGGAGGCCGCAGAGCGCGCCATCGACGAGGCGCTCGCGCGCGACGCGCGCGAGCGCCTCGGCCGAGGCGATGCCGCCGGGGGAGCCAAGGGCGGCGCCGACGCCGACGCCGACGCCAAGGCCGCGTCGAAGGCCGGGACGGCGCTGGATCTCGTGTCGCCTGCGGTCATCGCGGCCTCGCCGACGCTGCGCTTCTTCGACCCTCCGCTGCCGCCGCACCTGTGGCACTTGCGGCGTCTGCTGCGGGCCGTATGCGCTCGCCCCTCGACGCACCACGAGCGCGCGCTCCCCGAGCCGCACGGCGGCGAGAAGCTGGGGCTGCTCTGGGATTGCGACCCGCTCACGAGCAAGTGCAACACGCGCATCCGGCTGGCGACAGAGTACCTGCGCGCGACCGAGGCGATCACCGCGCAGCTCGAGCGCGTCGTGGTCCCGCTCCTGATCTTCCACTCTGAGAACGACACCATGACCGACCCCGAGGGCTCCAAGGCCCTCTTCCTCCGCGCGCAAACCAAGGACAAGAGCCTCCGGCTGCCAAACCACATGTGGCACATTCTCATCAAGGAAGACGGCAACGAGGAAATCCAAGACCAAGTCCTCGAATGGCTCGACGACAGGATCTAGGAGAAGGGACGAGGACAGTAGACGGCAGCGGCAGCGGATGGAAACGCGGATGGCGCGACATTGCGCTTTTTTTGTCTTCCTCACACACTTTCCTCTTCCTTGTCTTGTTCTTCTTTCCTTCGAGACTCCTCTTCTGTGCGTTCTCTTCCGTTGCCTTTTTTTCTTTTTCATCTTCGTGGTCTTCGTTTCGTTCAGGGCACGGCAGCGTGGTCGTCTCCTCGGCGTCGTCAGGACGACGTCCAGGGCGCATCGCGAGGAGGTGGGCCTCTTCCGCAGCCCACGCCGCGCTCGAGCCCACGCACGCACCCCGGCACCCCGGCCCCCCGGCCCCCCGGCCCCGCTGCCCCTAGCCGTAACCCCTCCCCCCTCAACCTGCCCACGCCGCCCTTCCACCCCACCCTCTCGCCCCTCGCCTCCACGCACGGTTTCCTCTTTTCTTCGTGTTCTCCCTTCCTCCTCCTGTTCCTCCCCCTCGCGTGATCGCATCTGTGTTCTTTTGCCCCATTCGCCCGACATTCATCCTGTTCGCGATCTTCAGACCTCTCTCTCGTCTCTTGGCCGTTTTCTCTCCCTCACCCTCTCCCCGGTCCCTCCCTGTTCCTTCCTTTCTTTCTGTCTCTCTTCGCGCTCTTTTCTTTCGTTCACGCGCACGCGCCTCTGCGCGGCTTTCCGTTGCCCCGGCTCTCCCTTGACCTCTGTCGCCGCTCGGCACGCGCGCCCCTGAGAGGCATCTCTCCCCGTGAGGAACGAGCAACCTGCTTGAGCAACCCGCACTCCCCGCATTGCCGTTCCTTGTTCGGCACTCGGTCCTCGTTCGGCGCCTTTGCGCCTAGATCCGCCGCACTCCTCTTTCTCTTTCTCCTTGTCTTCCTTTCTTTCTCCCTTCAAGCCCTTCAAGCCCATGGAGCACGAGACTCCGATGTCAGTTCCGGACATTGGGGGGACTCTGTGCCGTAGCCTCCCCCCTCGTCGTCGTCCCTCGCTCCACCCTTCTCCGTCGAAGCGAGCCGCCCCTCGATCGTTTTCCGGCGCGTCTCGTTGCCAGCCGCCCTTCGATCCTTTTCCGGCGCGTCTCGTTGCCAGCCGCCCCTCGATCCTTTTCCGGCGCGTCTCGTTGCCAGCCGCCCCTCGATCCTTTTCCGGCGCGTCTTGTCGCGTCCTTGCACACCCCTGAGGTTCCTAACCCGCACCCCCAATGGGTGGGTCCCCAGAAGGCGCACCCCCCCTTCTTCCCGCCAGAGGCTTTGGAGGGGGGTGCCATCGCCACGCCCGCGTTCCCGTTGGGGCGTGGCGTTTCATGGGCGCTCGCGCTCTTCGGCCCCCGCCTGCGCCTCGCCGCGCAAACTCAACGCCTAGGTAACGGTCCACGCGGAGACGAACACGCTTGGGTGGGCAGATACACGCAGCCATGGCAGCATACGAAAGGAAGAACGAGGGGACGGAAGGGGGAAAAGGAGAGCTTGGGAGCAGGGAAAACGTAACGAGGGGACAACGGCAAGGAACGGGAATGGTGGGGATGGAAGTGAACGAGGCAATGCAGGGCAATCTCGATGCAAAGGACACATGTCACGCGAACGGACGCTGGGAAAGCGTCCGTGCGTGGAAAACGCGACGTGCTCGTGCATGCTGCCAAGAAACGACGAGGCACGTAGATGGAAACATCACAGCACAACAACACGCGGCAAGGGAGGTTTGTAACGGTCACTTTCGACGGCCGGCAATGGCACTATCGATTGGAGGCCGCCTCGGTCGCCACCACGGCTGTCAGTTCGGTTTGAGAGGCGGGCGTACTGCCTTTTTTGCGCTCGGGCGTTTGTTTACAGCGTTACGCTGGGTCCTCCGAATTCGGTTCCAAGCAGGGGCACGAGCTGCTGCTGCGTTGCGGGTGCTCTGCAGAGCGGGCACTCTGGCTTTCTGTGCGTCCACTCGGCGACGCACGTCCAGCAGAAGACGTGGCCGCAGGGCGTCACAGTCGGCGTGCGATAGGGCGACAGGCAGAGCGCGCAGCGGTGTCGAGGGTCGCTCGAGGCTCGCGAGGGCGAGGAGGGCGTCGAACAGCTCGACGAGCACTGCGGAAACGGCAGGCGGCGACCGCGGTCGTCCAGGTATGCGAGGCGGTGCGAGCACCCGGCATCGACGCCGGTCGAAGAGCCCGCGGCCGGGGCCTCGCGACGCCCCTCCCCGTCCTGAACGGCGTCGCCGCGGTCGGCCTCTTGCTTTTCCAGTCGCGCGCGCCTTTCCCTGGCGCGCTTGCGCAGCCGCACGACGCCTGCGATGCCGATCTGGGCGAGCAGCAAGACTCCCAGCGCGGCGTAGCTGGCCCGCGCGGCGGCGGCGCCCTGCCGCCCCACGTCCACGTACCGCATCCGCAGCAGCCGCTGCGGAAGCCGGTAGTAGGCTGACGTGATGTAGAAGAGCGCGAGGTGCAGACGCAGCAGCGCGTCCTGGTGTCGGCCCGCGAAGATGAGCGCAAACAGCGCCGCGCGGCGGGCGGCAGAGACGGGCGCCGAGGAGGCTGCCGCCGAGGCCAGCGCCGAGATCCGCGAGCCGAGCGACGAAAGCAAAGCAGCCAGCGCCGCAGCGCAACGGCGCACGAGCGCGCGCAAAACGACCAGCGGAAGCGAAAGCAGACGCACGAAGAGCGAAGACGAAGCGCCCGAGCCAGACGCCGACGAACCGCGGCCCCCGGCACCCGCGGCGCCGGCGCCGGCGCCGCCTCGACCCCCGACGCCCCGGCCCCCAGCGCCGGTTTTGGCGCGCGCGCGCGCAACCGCCTCTTCGCGCGCCCTCCGAGCCGCCGCGGCGGCTTCCCTCCACGCGTTCTCGTCGTCCTCCTCCTCCCGCTCCTCGCCGGCACCGGCGGCGCCGCCGCGCGCCCCGCCTTGGGCGACGCTGCGACGCTCCCGATCCGCGACCGCCGCCGCGTGGCGTGCCGCGGCCGAGAGGTGCGGCGAGAGCGCTCGCAGGACCGCCAACGCGTACGACGCCCGACGTGACGGCGGCGGAGGAGTCAGCGGGAGAAGAGGCGGGAACAGAGGAGCCGCGGGGGGGGGCACGGGCAGAGCACGGGCAGAAGCGGACTGAGGAGCGGGAGCAGAAGCGGACTGAGGAGCGGGAGTAGAAGCGGCAGGAGCAGTTTGCGGAGCAAGAGGTGCAGCCGGGGGAGCCGCCTGGTTGGCGGGCAAAGCTCCCTCCCGGGGGGGGGGGAGCTCTCCGGCCGGCAGAGTCGTCCCCGCGGCGCCGGCCGCCCCTGCCGAACCGGGAACCGACGCCGCCGCCGCAGCACCGCATCCCTCTCCCCGAGTCTCTCCCCCACCTCTTCCACGGTGCTGGACGCCCGCTCCTTGGGCAAGCAAGAGGTCGCAGTACTCCTCGCCCAGGCTCCGTCCGTCGCCGCGGTCCGCGGAAGCCGCCAAAAGGTAGTACGCAAGATCCGAAACCACCGCAAGCCGACCCTCCCACCGCAGCGCACGCGAAGGGCCCAGCAGACGGCGCGTCACGTCGCGCACAGACTCGCCCAACTGCGCGCGGTAAACCTCATCCTGCGCGGGAAAAACGCGCAAAGGAAAACGCACGCAAACGTCGTCGAGAAACGCAAACCTGGAAGAAGAAGAAGAAAAAGACGCGAACGTGCCGCCACCCGTACCACGAGAAATCGTACCGAAAAGAATTGCCCCCCCCATCGCCCCACCCCCCCGCCCCTCTCTCTCGCCCCTTTGCCACCTCACGCTACGCCCCGTTCCGCACCGCTCCGCTGGTTCTGCGATCCAGCTCAGCGATCACGTCCCTCCGCCGCCCCTTTGTCCTCCGGCACTTTCCGCTCCGCGCGGGCGCCCTTTCCAGGCCCCTCTACCTCCCCTCGTCCGCCTTCGAACGACTCGACGTTCCCCGAATCGCACCTTTTGATCAGCGCGGATGATGCTCGGCGCCGCGGCAAAGGGCAGCGCGAGCTCAGTTTCGGGGCCAGGCGCGGTCGGCGCCTCGACAGCGCCCGACATCGCGCGGCACGCCGCAACGCAGCCCGCCCTGGGACACCAACGAATGAATCGATCGCGATCGACGCGGCGCCGCCGAAGAGCGCGTCGGATGCGTCGCGTGCCGCGGTCGCGGAGCCCTCCGTCTCCCCCTCGCGGCGCGCGCGCGCGCCCGATGGGCGGGGGCGCCGCGGGCAGGAGCCAAAGTGTGAGCCAGCCGATAGCCCCGTTTCCAAAGGCGCTGCGAGGACGCCCAACCCGGACCACACAGTGCCGCTTCCTGGCGTCCATTGGGTCTTGCGCGTCTTCGGCGCGGGCGGGAGCAATTCGCCGCGCGCTCTGGAGCGCTCGCTGCGCTGGGTCGCGTCGCTCCGCGGGTCGCCGCGGCGCCGACTCTTGCGCCCGCGTGCGGCTTTGGGTCGCCGGACGGCGTGACCATGTTCTGCTTTGCGGCGCGTCGCGCCCCGGCTGCCGATCTCGCGGCCAGGGCGTTTGTGTCGCGCCGCTCCATCTGCGTCTGGCATGGCGTTGCGGGGGGCCCGAGGGGATTTGCGCATGCGCGCGCTTCGGGACGTGAGAGGTGGGCGAGCTGCGGCCGGTCGCGACGGGCCGCGGATCTGGCCGCGGCTCGGCCGGGCGAATCGCTCGGGCGGTCGTTTGGAGCAGAGGGTGCGTCGTTGGGTCGACTGCGGCGTCCCTTGACGTTGTCTCGTGCCTTTCACTGTTCTGTTTCGCATGGTTCGTCGTCTTCGACCGCGACGGAGGCTGCTGCTCCGTTTTTGCCCCCGACCCCTCTGACCTCCCTGGAGCTGGTTTCTGAGCTTCCGCTCTCGACGGATCTGCTGGGCGCGCTTCTGGGCTCGACGTGTCGTCGCGGCGACACGATTCTCCTGTCCGGCGGCATTGGCGCGGGCAAGTCTCGTCTGGCGCGCTCTCTGATCCGCGCGGCCGTGGGCGACGAGGGGCTGGCGGTGCCTTCCCCCAGCTACCTGCTGCGGCTCGAGTATTGCGCCGAGTGGGGAGGCGCGTACGACGAATCCAAGAGCCTCGAGAAGCGAATCGAAGTGCACGACCCCCTGCGCGCGATCGTTAAAAGAGACGCGGAGAATGCGGGGCAAGAAAAGGCCAAGCGCGAAAAGGGAGAGGAAAAGGACCATGCAACCTCCTCTTCCTCTCCTTCTCCTCCAGCTTCTTCTCCTTCATCTTCTCCTTCTCCTCCATCTTCCTATTCTTCATCTTCTTCTATATCTCCCCCAGCTTCTTCTCCGTCTTCTTCGTCGGTTCGATATGAAAAGCCTCCGTGGAACAAGCGGTGCACCATGTTTGACAGCGAGGATGAGGATTGGATCGTCCCGCCCTCGGCGCTGATCGACCCCCCCCCCCCCGAGCCGATCCCCCCTCCCCCCACGTCGTCGCTGGTGCTCTCCCACATCGACCTCTACCGCCTCACGGGTCCCACGGCCGCGACCTCGATTTCCCGCGTCGATTTGGCGGGAGCGGCACGCCAAGGCGTCGCCATCGTCGAGTGGCCGGAGAGGCTCTTCGAAGCGAGCGTCGCACTCGGACGGGACAGCGGGAGCGGCGACAAAGGA